>PVKB01001953.1:0-194492 GCA_004027205.1 Ctenodactylus gundi
CCCCGGGGCTCCCCAAAATCCAGTTCCCCTCCCCCACCCCAGCTCATGCCCCAGCCCCCGAACTCCGGGGCTGCCAGCCCCCAGTGCCCCCGTCCCTCCTGAGAATCGGGGTGTGCTCCCCAAGCCCCCTCCCCTCCACTGGGGAGCCCCTTTTAGGGCCCCCTTCCCCTCCCTCCCACGCTCCCCTACCCTTCCCTTCTCCAACCCCCTCCTTCCCCTCTCACCCCTCCCCCCATCCTGGCTCCCCCTGCAAAAGTGGGGTGCGGAGGGGGGAGGGGTGAGAACCCACCAAGGGGAGGAACGAAACTCCAATGAAGTCAGAGCCCCTTGCCCGCCGCTGCTGCCAGGCCCCCCAACATGGACTGTCTCTGTATAGTGACAACCAAGGTAAGCATGATGGGGGGGCTATAAATTGAAGGGAGGGTATGAGTTTGTGGGGAGGGTTAGGCCTTATCTGGGGCTAGAGGCCCTAGAGTGAGAGCTTCAGAAGTAAGATGTATTTGGTGGTCATTATTTAGTTTGGGGGTTCACATTTGAGAAAATGCTGGATTTGGCCACAGGTGCCCCCCAGAGTGATCCCTTTGTACCTGTACAGAAATGGAAAATTTGGGGTATTCCATGTTTTGGGGGCCCGGTGGGCTTTGGGGTTCACTGGTTATGTCTGAGGGCATCTTATTTAAGGAGACGACCGGCTCGCATGGGAGTCCTACTTGTGTATGTGGGAAGGTGGGCTATATGTGTGTGTGTGGGGGGGTTCCTCTTCCTTTCTGGGGAAAAAGCTGGCTTCGAAGTGCCTTGTCCAATTTCAGGGGGCTCTTGGCATGAGGGTAAGGTTATTGGTTATGAGTACCTGAGTAGTCTGGGGATGACAGCTGGCGGGGAAGGAAGGGGTGGGCCTTCTGGATATAGAACAAGCATCTTGTAGATACATTTGGGGGTGCTCTCTCGATTTGAGGAAACTGTTAATTTGGGGCTCAGTCATATAGAATGGAGATAGTTGGGAGTTGTCATAGGGCTGAGGCCTGACACTGAATCACCTGAGGGAAGGGACCAGGTGAGGTGAGGATTTGGGGTACTCCTATGGGAACTAGAAGGCTGAAGCAGCTGAGATTACTAGCTCCTGAGGAGTTGAGAGGTTTAGGGGAGAGGAGATTTGTGGGGCAACCCAGTCAGTGATGCAGAATTTTGGGGTGGTCCAGCCAGGTGCCCAGTATTTCCATCTCCACCCACATTGCATCTAGTTCTGGCCAAGAAAAAGGGAGAAGATGAAGTGGACTATTGCCTCTGATGTTTGGGACCTAGGTGGGGAGGACACCTGGATATAAGGGTCTTTGAGTACTTACGGCACAGGTCACAAGGTGAAGAGGCTACTGGGGTAAAAAGGTGTAGGAGGAGGGCAGGGCTAGCAGCAGCGGGGATCCCTACAAGGGTGTCTGTGTGGATGGAGGCTGGAAAGATCAGGAGATCTTGGATGGGGAGCAATAAGCACGCTGCTGGTGTGGTGCAGAATACCTAGGTCTTTGCTTCCAGACTCCGGGACTGGAAAGCTGGATGCCTGGTGTGTGGAGGGAGGCTTGGGCGGGTGGCAGGCAGCTGGGGGTTGGGGGGTGGGACAGGAAGTGGGGGCCGGGGGAGGCGGGGTCTGAGTGAGTCACAGGCTGGGGAGGGGGTTATATTTAGTGGAAACTGCAGTTTCTCATGGGAGGGAGTTGAGGACACACATGTTCCCTGCCACAATCTCACACACGTGTGTACACATGCATTGTGCACGTGTGAGCATGACTGGAAGCAATCAAGGGCTGAGGATCCATAGGTTCCTATCCCCTAACCCTTCTCTACCAGGGTTACTTCTTTGGGCTTTTGCACAGGTTACCTCTTCCTCCTTTCTCCTGTAGTTGCAATAGATTTTTGTGCCTCAGTTTCTCTGGCCTGGTTTCCTTAAATGTCTATGTGATTCTGTGTGCCCCTACTGTCTCCTGCCCTTAGACCTGCTCCTTAGCCTTGTCTCCTTGGCTGTGGTCCCCTGTGTTCAGGTGTAGATAGAAAGCCCGTTGAAATGTGTGGGTTCTGCTTCCAACATGTGAACACATGAATTCAGCAAGGATGAGGTGTTTGCTTGCACTGGTAGCTATATTGGATGGAGTTGGGGGCCTTATTCATCTGTACCCACTTCCCGCCCCACTTCTTTGATATCAGGGCTGAACTTTCCTGCTGAAGGAAAGAGGCTTGAACCGAGGTTCATGGAACTGGGTTTTGATAAGGTGAGGAGATTCAAGCTCGCCACATTCCTTGGTCAGAAAACTTGTCAGCTTCAGGATGAGGACTTCAACTCCCATAAGGCCTTGAGGGACAAGATCCCTCAATGTTAACAGTGTTGCTACCCTTAGCTCTTTTGGGAGTTGTGGTTCATTTCTATCCAGGGCAGCAGAGGGTAGCCCGGGGGAACCAGCAGGGGGCACAAGGTTCCTGCCCCTGAAAATGCTAGGTGGGGTAGAGAATGCTCAGGCTTCATGGACGTTGAGCTCCCCAGATTTGTCTGACGGCCTTCCATCTTTTAATAGCCTGTATTTATAGATTCCTGCCGCAGTGATTTAAGAAACATTTACTGACGGCCTGCAGTGTGGTAGGCACGGTGTTCTCGTGCAAACCCTGCTTTGCAGCTAGCTGGCCATCAGTCTTATTTGGTGCCCATCTCTCTCGGCCAGTATCTCTGTCTCTGAGCATCTCTTTCTCTCCCACTCCGCCCCCGTCCCTCCCCCTTATCCCCGCTCTGCTGCCGCCGTTGCCATGGTAACCGGCGACGACTGAACTTGCGTGGCGGACTTGAGGGCCGGGCGAGGGTGGCGGAGGGCGGAGCAGAAAAAGTGGGGGTTGGGGTAAAGTGGGGAAAAGACCGGGTTTTTTGGCCAGGCCCTGGAGGCGAAGCGGTTAAACCCTCCAGGTGGTCCTTATTGGGCAACGCCAAGATGCCGGGGGCGGGGCAGTGTAGCCAACGGCCTCATTCATAGGCCGACAGGGGCGTGGCGGAAGGACAGTGTGGGCGAGGCTGGGGGAGCGAATGGGCGGGAAGTGGACAGGGGCGTGGCCTTCAGGAGGCGGTGGGCGGGGTCTGGCTTACTCCATCCAAGGAGGCGGGCCAACAATCCTCAGAAAGGGGTGGGGCTGGGTTACCTGACCCAGTGAGGGCGGGGCCGACCCCAGAGGGGCGTGGCGTGATGTCCGGTGCTGAAAGGAGACGATGTATCTGGGGCTGTTATCCACGTAACTGCGGGCCACGGGGGTCTTGAGACAGGAGAATCCGGGGATTGGGAGATATGACGTCTCAATTTTCCTAAGATGGAGGCCTGTTCAGATTTCATCAGGGCACCCCTCCTACCTCTCTGCTCCCTGTTCCAGGGATACGGTTGCTAGGCGACAGTAAAGTCCTTGATTGCTGCGTTGCCAGGCAACGGGGAAACGGAAAATGGAGGGAAAAAGGAAATGGGGGATGGGGAAGGGTCCTAACGGGCCATAGCGCCCCCTGGTGGAAAAGCTGTATCTGTGCATTTTCTATTCCAGAATTTTGAGTCCATCCCCTTCCGCACTGCCTGCCTCTGAGGATCTGAGCATTCTATTTAGATATGAAACTAGGACATTGGGGGTCATCTTGGGGAGCATCTAATAGACGCAGATAAACTCAAGGGCGAGATTCTAGGGAAACTGTCCTTTCTTCCATGTGTGGGCATTTTACAGAGGCATAGGGCTGACTAGAGACTTGTCACTGGGTTTTAAGAGCTGGAAAGGTGGATGTTCAATGGAAAATATTTAGAAGACAGGCTTTCAGGTTCAGTTGTTCAGGGAGAGAAAATGCAAGCTTCTAAAGAGACTTGAGGCAGTCTGTTGGTGTTTTGGGAGATTTGTGGGTCACCGCAAATTTCAGCCCAGATCTTACATTGATGAATATTTTTTTGAGCCTAGAGTGTAGAGAAGATATATTTAGGAGCAATCTTCCAACGAAATTGGAATTCAGAATCATGGAGGGGATGTTGAGATCTATGGAGGGCAGATGGGGAAAGGGTGTAATTTATGGATTTGAAGGGTAAGGAAAAGGACAGGTTTTATTTTGTTTCTGGTGTTGAATCGAGGGTTTTTGCACTGAGCTACATCCCAAATCCATTTTTTTTTTTTTTGAGACAGAATCTAGCTCTGTAGTTCAGGCTGGTCCTGAACTCAAGGTGATCCTCCTGCCTCAGCTTCCTGAGTGCTGGGATTACAGGCCTGTACCATCGTGCTCAGATTATGTGGTGCTGGGAATCAAACCCAGGATCTTGCACTTGCTAGGCAGTTACTTTAACTGTTGATGTATGCCCCAGTCCCTGAGTCCATTTTTAAAACTTATTTCTCTGTTTCATTTATTTATTTTCATTTTTGATGACAAGGTCTCACTGTGTAGCCCAGGCTGGTCCTGAATTCCTATGTAGCCAAGGCTAGCCTTGGCAATCCTCCTGCCTCAGCCTCCTTAGTGACACCACACCTGGCACGTGCCACCACACCAGGTGTATGTGGTACTGAGGAATCAAACTCAGGGTCTTACGCTAAGCACTTTAACCATTGCGCCATCCCTCCAGCCCTGTTTTATCTTATTTTTTTCTTTTCTTTCTTTTTTTTCTGTGTGTGGGGGATAGGGTCTTGCTGTGTAGCCTAGTCTAGTTCTGAACTCACTGGTGTAGCCCAGGTTAGTCTCAGATACAGGACAGTTCTCCTGCTGAGATTACAAGCCTGCACCACCACACCCAGCTTTATGAGCTTTACGTGGTGCTGGGGAATTGAACTCAGAGCCTCAAGCACTTAAACTGCAGTGCTATTTCTCTAGCCCCTATTTTATTTTATTTTTTAGACAGGGTTTTTCTGTAGTCCAGGCTGGTCCTGAGCTCACTAATCCCTGTGAGTGGGGGGATTACAGCCTATACCACTGAGTCCAACTTTGATTTTTTAAACCCTTACATTATGAAATATTATCTGGGGGGCTGAAGGAATGGCTTAGTGGTAAAAGGCAAGCACTAAGTACCTGAGTTTGATTCCCCAGCACCACATAAACTGAACATGGTGGCGCTCACTTGTAATCTCAGCACTCTGGAGGTTGAGGCAGGAGGACTGCTGTGAGTCCAAGACCAGCCTTGGCTCCGTAATGAGTTCAGGAGCAGCCTGGGCTACAAAGCGAGACCCTGTTTTTAAAAAAAGAAAAGAAAAGAAAAGAAAGAAATATATTATCTGCGGGCTGGTGAATACCTCAGTGGTTAAAGCCCTTGCCTAGGAAGCTCAAGGCACTAGATTCAATTCCCCAGCACCACATTAGCTGGGTGTGGTGGCTCATGCCTGTAATCCAGCACTTGGGAGGCTGAGCCAGGAGGATTGTTATGAGTTCAAGACCAGCCTAGACTTCAGAATGAAACCCTATTTCAAAAACAAAACAAAACAAAAGACCCACTGGGCTTGACCTGGCTCAGACCTGTAATCCCCGCACTCTGGGAGGCTGAGGGAGGAAGATTACAATTTTAAGCCCAGCCTGAGCAATTTAGCAATTTAGCGAGACTCTTTCTCAAAATCAAAAATCAGAAAGGGCTGGGGATGTAGCTTAGTGTAAAGGCCCTTGTTGCTCAATTCCTAGTATTGGAAAAAAAAATATATATGGAATAAATCAAAACCAGGCCTGGTGGCACTGGCCTGTAATCCCAGCACTCTGGGAGGCTGAGGGAGCAGGGTAAGGCAATTCAGTGAGACCCTCCTCAAAATCAAAACTGAGAATAGGGGTGGCGGTGCAGCTCAGTGTGAAGGCCCCTGGGCTCCCTCTCTCCAGTACTGCCAATAAATAAGTAAATCAATAAATTGAAGAGATTGCAATTGAAATTGATTTTATAGCATCTGCTTTAAGGTAGATTAAATATTCCCTGAAATTCGGACTGGTATGGTACTGGGGACTTCTCTCTCTCTCTCTTTTTTTTCTTTTTTGCCTGTGTGGTATTGTGGGGTTGAACCTAGCACTTTTGCATTGAGCTACATTCCCAGCTCTTTTATTTATTTATTTATCTATCTATTTTGAGATAGAGTCTTGCTAAATAACCACATTAGTCAGGCTGGACTTGAACTTGTGATCCTTTTGTCTTAATCTTCCAGAGTGCTGGGATTTTAGGTGTGCGTCATCATAGATAGCTTAGTGTCTTGTATATTAGAAACTTTTTTTTTTGAAACAGTGTCTCGCTCAGTAGCCCAGGCTGGTCCTGAACTCACTATGGAGTCCAGGCTGCCCTTGGACTCATGGCAGTCCTCCTGCCTCAGCCTCCTGAGTATTGTAATTACAGGTGTGTGCCACTACGCCCAGCTTATGTGATGCTGGGGAATCAAACTCGGGTACTTAGCATTTGACACAGTGCTTGCTAGGCAAAGCGCTTTAACCTCTGATCCATTCCTCCAGCCCCTACAGAGTTTTGAGTATTATTGGATTAGGTGATTTGTACAGGGGCCTTGGAATTTGGAGAGTTCTTATTTAGATGTTTATATTAGTGCAAGGGTAGCATTTGTACAAATTTGCAGGACTCTTAGTGGATTTGGGGACATATGATTTAGAAAAGGATGATGTGAGGGGTATATTTGGTGACACACCAAGGATTTGTGGTCCTTAAATTCTCAGAGAGGCACTGACTGGTGATCAGGTGGTCTGGACTGCAGTTTAGAACTGTGTCAGAGTAGATGTCTTGGTCTCTGAGGTTCAGAAACAGTCTTGGGCTGGGGGCTGCTGGAAGAGATAGTTAAGGTCATTTCGGGCTTCGAGAGTATAGGAGAAATGCTCATTCCTTCCCTATACCTTGAGAATACAATAGTGATTAGGTGGATATCCAGTGAGGAGCCTGGTGTCAGGGAGCGAGGAGGACTGGGTGGGATAAGAGGTCCATGAGCGCCAGAGAGATACACCGGTTCATTCTGGGAGTGCTGTTATTTGAAGAGGGGTCGGAATAGGAGTACAGTGTGGTAGCTGATGTCCACAGAGAAACCTCTGGCAGCAAGGAAGTTAGTGGCCAGAGGGTCTCCCCTCACCCCTCTGACTCCCATCGTGACGCTCTCCCGTACTGCGCAGGCGCCGCCGCCCCCCCCTGGCCGCAGCCTCCGGTCGCCGCGGCGCCGCAGCCCCCGCCCCTCTGCCCCTCCCCCTCCCCCAACCCGGGACCCTCGCTATCCCACCCACCCCCTCCCCTAACTTCCCCTCCCCTTCTCCATGTCGGCTCGGAACAGATTCGCCTCCATGTGTCTCTGCGTGGTACGTGCCGCGGTACGGGATCCGGCCCCCCTCCCCTCTTCCCGGACCCTCCAAATCTCGGGGTGCTAGCTACCAGTGCAATCGCACTCCCTTCTGCTGGGCACGGGGTCTTTGGATTGCAACTTCTCCAGGACAGGTGCAGTGGGTCGCCCCTCTTACCATCCACTTTAACTCACTCCTCTCTTTTTGGAGGATACAAGCCTTGGTTCCAGGTCGGGCTGTGAAACGGGCTGTGATGGGGAGGAGAAACGGGGAGGGAACAACAGCGACTCCGTCTGTATTCCCCCGGGCCTTGCGCTTGTCTCAGGCCCTCATATGTTGGGGGTGAAGACTTGTCCCAATAGCATCCTGGCTGCTGTCACCGTCAGGGCTGAGTCCCTGTGGGTTAAGGGAGGGACGTCTTCCTTCCTGTCCTGCTTTTTAGTTGCTCTGTAATCCAGTACTGAGAGGGGCGGCATCCTCGTGCCCCCCCCCCCCACCCCCCAGTCCCCTCCTTTGCTGTTTCAGATTCGCTTTACTTCCCAGGCAGCCCCTCCAGACTTCCCTCCCCCAACGTGTACACTGAAGATTTCCCCAGCGTGATCCGCAGGCCTGACTTCCTTCAGCCACATCTTGGAACTTTGGCCCCTCATTCTGGATTCCTTATTCCCCTCACTTTGCCTCCCAATCCCAAAAAGCCGCTTCTCAGGGCCAGACCCACCTCCTTTCATGGGGTAGGGCTAAGAGAACTATCCGGGTCTCACCGTGACAATGGTGTACCCTCTTTTTCTCTCTGGAATAAATGATGACATGTTGCTGTTCATGCTTCCATTTCCTTTGGTGCACCCCGACATTTCATTGGAATCAGAAAATTGTCTTGTAGGTGGGGGAGGAGGGAAAGAGATTTGGTTTAAACTCTCCCCCAGACTCCAGAACTTAAGGCTGTAAATTTTGGCCCCATCTAATTTAACATGTAGGGAATTCTGGGGCTGGAGGAATGGCTCAGCGGTTAAAGTGCTTGCCTAGCAAGTACTAAGTCATGTGCTGAGTACCTGAGTTCAGTTGCCCAGCACCATATAAGCTGGGCATGGTGACGCATGCCTGTAAACCTGCAATCCCAGCACTCGGGAGGCTGAGGCAGGAGGATTGCTGTGAGTCAAGGCCAGCCTGGGCTCTATAGTGAGTTCAGGACCAGCCTGAGCTACAGAGTGAGACCCTGTTTAGAGATGAGAGAGAGAGAGAGAGAGAGAGAGAGAGAGAGAGAGAGAGAGAGAGAGAGAGAGATGCTTCCTCCTCTCTTCCTTGGATCCTCCAATGTTCTGGGATCTTCCCCCTGGGCTTGTGCTCTGTCCAGGCTGAGGACTACCTGCTCACTCTTTCCTTTTCTTTTTGGGTGAGGGCCTTTGCACTGAACTATATCCCTAGACCATTTTGTTTGTTGGATTTTGATTTTAAATTGCTAAATTGCCCAGGCTGGGCTGGATAGAATTGGTAATCGTCCTTCCTCACTTTCCCAGAGTACTGGGATTACAGGCCTGTACCGCTGGGTTGGCCGTGTTTTTCTTTTCTAAAGTTTCTTTAAACATTTTAGGGTGCTTCTTAACTCTAGCTCCCTCTAACCCTGTGCTCAGTATCATCGTGTTGACAGGACCGTTTCCCTCCTCCGTTCCTTTACAGTGTTTGTGGTCTACAGCAAACTTGGGTTACACTCTCAGCCTTGGTTCATCGCCCTTGAATCTTCAGATAATTCTGTCGTATCAGGCACTGTTCTTGAGAGCCTCCCTCCCACCTGCTCTGTTGCCCTCCAAATTTTGAGGTACTCTCAGCTTCTCAGAAACTTTTGGGAGAGAAATTCTGCCTTTTTCTCTATGCGCCGTAGTGGGTGTACTGTCTTCTCTAGCTCCTGAGGAAGTCCGGCATCTGGTACCCTCCTCCTCCATCCTGAGCCTGCACTTTGGGCTCTTCTGCTTCTGCAGGGCTCGGCTTCTGAGGAGAGGGGCACAGGAGGGCAGGGGCTGGTGTGGAAGGAGCCAGGAAGCATCACTGCCTTCCATCTGCTCTTTTTGCTCTCATTCTGGCCCCCAGTTAATCCCATTTACTGGTGTCCCTATTAAGCTAGCACAGAAGTCCTTTGAGATGGCAACTGGTTAACTGTTGAGGGAGTCTCGAAGACTTGAGCCTTTCATCCAAAAAGGCTAGAGGGCGAGCAGAGGTTCACTCTGAGACTCAGCACACGTCCCTCTCCCCCACGGTGGTGGTGGTGGGGCATTTCTGCCCCCTTCTGAGCTCTACAGCCTCTGTTCCTCCCCTTCCTCCTCCTTCTCTGTCCTTTCTAGTATATCCGGATTAGTGGCTGGGCGCCTACCGATGTAGGGCTAGGGCCGGCTCTGAGTCCCCTTTCCAGACTACTTGGGAACCACTGAGGCCGCTGAAGGAAGAGCGCAGCCTTGTCTTGCCTGCAGGCTAATGCCAGCTGCCTTCTAGTTGAAGGACCTGACTTTGGCCTCTGCCTCAGACATGCGAGGTGCTGGAGAGCCACAGCTGCAGTGGGGAGACTGAGGCAATGAGGGCGGGGTGTGAAGCAGGAGCAGCCAGTGGAGTAGAAGGGGAGACAGGCAGCGGAGAACGCAGGCATAGGAAGAGGGGGTGAAAGGTGCCAAGCGGTTGGGAATGCGGTGCGGAGAATGGGATGTGAGGGTCAGAGGCTGGAGCTCTGGAGGAGCGGAGAGGGTGGAAGGTGAAGGCCTGGCAAAGGGGTGAAGACACAGATGCAAAGAAGCGGAGCCCAGGGGTAGAAGGCCAGGCAGGGCCGGGGGCTGCCATGAGTAGGAGCCGCGCGGCGGGACAGGGCTGGGGTGAGAAGAGGTTCCGAGGCCCAGGCAGGAGCCGGGGCTGTCCGGAGGGTGGAGAGAGGGGAGCCAATGGGCTGGAGGAGAGGGAGGGGGGAGGAGCTGGTCTGGCCCCAGGGCCTTCCGCACTGCACTGGCGGGGGAAGTGAAGGCGGCTGGGGCGGGCGGCCTGCAGCCAGAGGCCCTGGGCCGGCCCTGTGACGCCTTGGTCCCCATCCCCAGAAATACCGCTACCAAGATGAAGACACGCCCCCTCTGGAGCACAGCCCGGCCCACCTCCCCAACCAGGTAAACGCCCCCGAGCTGGTGCACGTGGCGGAGAGGAACTTGTCCCACCTCGAGGCTGTCCACGGGGTCGTGGGCCACGCCCACCTCTCCCCCATCAAGGTAGGAGACCCTGGCGGCCCCCTCCCCAGTGCGGCCCTCGGAGCCTCGGACCTGCAGTTACCCCCAAAGGGCCGGTAGGGCGAGAGCTGTGGGGGAAGCCCGGAAGCCCAGGCACCTGGGCTTGAGCTCCCGGGTCCCGGGGGAGGGGGCTTTTGGGGGTTGGACACACTTTAGTCCCACCGAGGAGAAACAGGGCAGGCAAGTGAGAATGGGTGTGGAGCCTAATGCCGGTGTGTGTGTGTGTGTGTGTGTGTGTGTAGATGTGTGCTGGGTGAGAGGTGTGCCCCCCTGCGGCCCCGTGCCGGAGACCTCTTCATTCTCTCACGCCCAGCCTCAGCTTCTGTCCTCCCGTCCACAGCCCTATTCCAAGTGCTTGCTGCCCTCATTCGCTCCTGTCCCTTCCCTGCCGCCTCCCCGCCCCCCTGCCTCTGGGCCTGGCCCTCTGTCCCTAGTCTCTCTGGCCCTTTCCATCTGTCTGGCCGGAGACTTCCCGTGGTGGGGCTGCCTCCTCCCCTGCCCCAGCCCCTGCTCCCCTCCCGGGCGCCCTCCCCCTCCGAGCCTTTCCCTCCCTGCTCCCTGGCTGGCTGGCTGGCTGGCTGGTTCTTGATGCTGTGTCTCTCTTCCTCCCACGCATATCCTTCCCCCTCTTGCTGATCCCAGCTCAGGCCTCTGCGGCCTGATCCGTCCTCTCCCTCGGCCAGCCAGCTCCCCCTTCCCCAGTTTCTATCTTCTGTCCTCCTTTTGGGCTCACCTCCACCCATACCTTCTTTCTGTCCCTCTCCCCCAGTATTATTCACCACCACCTGTTCCCGCTGCCCTTCCGGAGCTCACTGTGCTCTCCCTTCTCCACCCCAGAAAGGCCCTGTTTCTGGACCTTTAATTTTCTATCACGGATTAGTCTTCTCCCCCCTCATCTTCCTCTCTGGGGGCACAGGATGGGGAGGAGTGGGAGGGCGTTAGGCACGCTGTGAGACTGAGGGGGACACTGAAGGGTCAGGGGTGTGGGAGTCACCAGAAAGGAAGAGGCTGCTGACATTCCACCAAAAAGTGGAGAGGTTATCTAGGGATATGGCAGGGATGGGACCACTGCAGGCCCTGGCACTAGAAGTACCCGGAGTTGGAGGGGGTGGGAATGGTAAAGGTTCTGGGACAGGAGACAGATGGGCATGAGGCTGTAAAATCAGGGCACTGGATTGAGCTAGTTGACCAGAAGAAAGAGGACCTGGGAATGAGGATTGTGCAGAATATTTGTGTGCAACACCGTGGCTGCAGTGAGTGAAGGAAGATTCCAGATGCCATTGGAAGTTGGGGATCCTAAGTCCATGGGGAGGGGAAGACAGAGAAGGGAGACTCAGAGGATGGTCTTTGGAAGGGCTAGGGAGTATGGACCAGAGCCAAGGAAGCAGGTGTGAGTGGACGGAGAGTGCCGCGAAGGTGGAGCCTCTCAGGATAAGGCCACAGCTGGGAAGCCCCAGTTTTTAGAGGAGATGAGGATGGGGTTGGGAAGAACTGTGATTTGGGGATAGAATCTCGAGGATCTGAGGAGAGGGTAAGGGAAGATGATGAGGGGCTCTCTGGAGAGAGCAAATTGGGTTGGAGGGTGAGGACAGGAGGTTTCTAAAAGGTGGCGGCCCTGTGACGCCTTGGTCTCCCTCCCCAGAAATACCGCCAGGGACAGGAACTGATGGGGAATGGGAGCTGGGGTTGGAAGGTGGAAACTGAAGTGGGGGCCAGGTATCTAGATGTAGGGTATGGGGTGGGGTAGGGATAATGAGGAACGAAGCTTTGGATGGAGCTTGGGGTGGGGGGGAGAAGCTACAGGATTAGGAAGGAGGTTGAGGATGCAGTTTGTGTGACACAGGATGAACATCAGCACTCGGTGGCTATTGGCTGTACAACTGTGTTTGCTGTGATTTGGAGGGGGTGTGGCATTAATAGGTTTATGAGTTTGAAATCTATTACAGAGCCTTAAAGAGGACTGGCAGTTTCGAGGATTGAGAAATAGGAGTAGGAGAGTGGAGAGACCCCGCTGGAGGGGGAGAATCCTCGCGCTTGGTCGATCCCAATTAAATATTTGTTTGAGGAGAAAAATTGGTTGGGGACCCCGGAAGGGGGTTCCTGGCAGCCACCCCAATTGCCATGGAGACGTGCCTTCGGTTGCCCTGGCAATTGGGGAAGCCCCTAGGACCGGCCTAAAGCTGGCCCCGCCCCGCCTAGGGCAGGCCGCGCCCCGGAGTCGGGGCGAATGACGTCAGGAACCTAGGCACGCCTCACTTTAACCCTTCTCTTAAAGAATTGAGGGCGAGGGGGCGGGCGGGAGGAGGCATAGATGGGCAGGCTAGATCCTGGATGTCTCTCACCACTCCTTCTTGACGTCCTTGGCACTACGCTGGGTGCGGGGCGTCGTGGAGAAAGGAAGGCTGGTTATTCAGGATGCGCTGCGCCCTCGAACCTCTAGGCCGGGCTGGCGGGAGGCGGGGCCCGGAGTATTCGAGGCGGGGCTAGAGGAGCCCTTAGGCGCCCGGGAGTCTGGCCCACCCTAGGCCACGCCCCATCCCTCCTCCTGTTGTCCTGACGACGGGGCCTCCTGGAGGTGGGTCTCCCCAGGCTGGTCTTAGATACCGTTGCTAGGCAACACCGTCCCGGGGGAAGGGGTAGATTGGATGGCTGGTGGATGAGGGAAGGAGGGAGGAGCCGGCAGCTGGGGAGATCCCGAATTCCGGGCCTAGGGTTTAGGGCAGATGTGTTCGCAGGTGAGGGATAAATCCGGGGTAGGGATATAAAGATAATATGGGTAAATGTTGGGGGGACGGAGAGTAGGAAGGAAGAGAGGCAGGAAGGGGGAGAGCAGGACCTGGTGGTCATGAGCCCTGGGGTGTCTGTGTGTAGCACATAAGGCATGTAACACCCTGTAGTGTTACATCCGGTGAGAAGCTCCTTCTCTCTCCTCTCTGCCCCCCTTCTCCCCACTCTTTACCATCTGCTGCTCCCCTCTCCGTCTGGCTGTCTCTCCCTTCCTGCTTCTCAGACACCTCCTTCCACATGCAGGGGGCCTGGGCAGGGCAGAGTTGGCTTCTTGCACATGTGCATCTGTGTGTGTGTGTGTGTGTGTGTGTGTGTGTGTGTGTAATGCGGACAGAGGATGAATCCTTGGGGAGCTCAAAGGGTGGCAGAGAGAATTTGGCTAAGCAGCTGAAAGGGGACCTAGGCTGGTGGGACCCGTTCTTGGTTATTGGCTTCCTCTAGAGCCAAGGCTCAGAAAGCCTTTCCTCTCCTCTCTTCCCTCCCAGGCCAATTCTCCTCCCGTGATTGTCAACACAGACACCCTAGAAGCCCCAGGATATGTGAGTTGTTTAGATTTTGAAGCTGGGTCCTGGTAGGAGGGAGGGGGGGGTCTCGGTCCCCGAAGGACGAGGGCGTGGCAGGTTCTCAGTGGAATGTCCGTCTCACTGTTTCTGTATTTCTGTCCCATGCTGGAGTTACAGGTGAACGGGACTGAGGGGGAGATGGAATACGAGGAAATCACGTTGGAAAGGGTGAGCCGGCTCCTCCGTCCGCGGCCTGCGCATCTCCGCCTGTGTGTGCTGGGTGGCTTATCCCTCAGTCATGTCCTTTTGTGCTCTGCTGAACTCTTCCCTGCCCACCTGTCCTGACAGGACTGGGCAGTGAGGGACGCTGACCCTCTTGCCCTCTTCTTCCTAGGGTAACTCAGGTCTGGGCTTCAGCATCGCAGGTGGCACTGACAACCCACACATTGGTGACGACCCATCCATTTTCATCACCAAGATCATTCCTGGTGGGGCTGCAGCCCAGGATGGCCGTCTCAGGTGGGAAGCGGAAACAGATTAGAAAGCCAAAGCTTAGTTTCCTTTTAAGGGAGGGCTGTGGCAACAGGAAGCTCTTGCCTTAAGCCCACCTTGCTGCTCTCAGGGTCAATGACAGCATCCTGTTTGTAAATGAAGTGGATGTGCGGGAGGTAACCCATTCAGCAGCGGTGGAGGCCCTCAAAGAGGCAGGGTCCATTGTGCGCCTCTATGTTATGCGCCGGAAGCCCCCAGCTGAGAAAGTCATAGAGATCAAGCTCATCAAGGGCCCTAAAGGTAGGCTCCATCTTGTTCCCGCTCCCATCCTCTGTCCAGTTCCCCCCAAGTCTTGCTTCCCAGGCACTTGGGCACCCACCTCTGTACTTGCCTCTATGCAGGTCTTGGCTTCAGCATCGCAGGGGGTGTCGGGAACCAGCACATTCCTGGAGATAACAGCATCTATGTAACGAAGATCATTGAAGGGGGGGCTGCCCACAAGGACGGGAGGTTGCAGATTGGAGACAAGATCCTGGCGGTGAGGAGCTCATCTGTTTTTCGCCCCAAAGCTGCTATCACCTCTAGACTCTGGGCAGGGCCCGGATGCTCACCTCCCACCCCAGGGTGTCTGCCTTCGGTCATTTCTTGCTCTATCTGAGCTTTGCTTCCCTTGATACCAGGTCAACAGTGTGGGGCTGGAAGATGTGATGCATGAGGATGCTGTGGCAGCCCTGAAGAACACGTATGATGTTGTCTACCTAAAGGTGGCCAAACCCAGCAATGCCTACCTGAGCGACAGCTATGCTCCCCCCGACATCACAACCTGTGAGAACCCTCCAAACCCCAGAGTTCCTCACGACCCACCTCAGTTCACCCCTGTGGCCTTCAGTCCCATGACAGCCCCTGTGGCTGTTCCTCTGCTCTGCAGATTACTCCCATGAACTATCCACACCTGTGATCCTTGCTGTGGTTGGAGAGGAGACGAGGATTTGGTCACCATAGAGAAAAGATCGCCCACAATTCCCCTCTAGGTTCATTTGGTTTTATTGGTAATTCGATAAAATCTTCCAGTTCTTATATGGTTTCAGAGTATAAGAAAGGATAAAAAGCTTTGCATCTCTTAATTCCAGTTCAAATGGTCACAAAGATAGCAATAAGGAAGAAGACTAAAAATAAGTTTTACTTCTTAATAGATATACAGAAGTTTACAATAACATAGTAGGGAAAAAAACACAGCAGCATGCTAAGAGAATACCATTGTCACAAAATAAGATTTGTTTCATGAAAGCAAAGGCAGCTCAGTATTAGGAAATCTTTATTTTTTATGTTATTTATTTTATTTTCTTGCAGCACTGGGGATTAAACCCAGAGGTGCTGTCTCACTGAGCTATGTCCTCAGTCTGTTTTATGTGGTACTGGGGATTGAATCTAAGGATCTCACACTGAACTACGTCTCCAGCTGTTTTTTAATTTTTATTTTGAGACAGGCTCATGTTAAATCACTGCGTTACCCAGGCTGGGCGAGAACTTGGGATCTTCCTGCCTTAGCCTTCTAGAGTGCTGGGATTCCAGGTGTGTGTCACTACGCCCAGCTCCTTTTTATTTTTATCTTGAAATAAGACAGCTTGTTAACTGGAACTTGAGATCTTCCTGCCTCAGCCTTTCTCAGTATGGGGATTACAGGCATGTACTACTGTACCCAGATGGAAATACAGTATGACATGTTATATTAAGAAGTTAAGTGTGAAGAACTTATAAGATCGTACCAAGTAGATGTGGGAAAGTCAGTTGGTAAAATTCAATATCTATTTTTGGATAAAACTTTATTAATAAACCAGGCACAGAGAAGCTTTATTAACACAATGAAGAGAAGTTATAAGCGTCTAACAATAAGCATTTCATAATGGTAAAATCTTAGCGGCATACCCATTAGTTTAGAAACTAGGTGAGGTGCTTCTGTCATCATTCTTCATAGCGTCACAGGAATTTCTCAGTGTTGGTACTATTGATATTCTTGGATCTGGTAACTGTGTGATTTTTGGAATTTCCAAGAATTTTATGTGTTTTTCTTTTTCTTTTTTTTGTAGTGTTAGGGATAGAATCCAGAGCCTCATACCTATTAGGGAAGTACTCCATTCCTAACCCCTATAGATTTTTTTTTTTTTTTTAAGACAGGGTTTCTCTTAGTTGCTAAATTGCCCAAGCTGGTTTTGAACGTGCAGTCCTCCTGCCTGAGCTTCTCATTTGGTTTACAGATGTGTGCGACCATGTCTAGTCAGTTAATTCACAGATATTAATCTAGGTGAGCTATAGTTTAATTAACATTAAGGGTAATTTTCTTTCTCCCTTTCCAGTGTTTTTTCCTTTATTTCTTTTCAACTATAAGTTGTTCTTTTTGCTTTGTCTTGTTCTAAAGCCATGTTTCTTAACCAGGGTAATTTTGCTGGAGAAAGTTTGACATTTAGAGTATTTTTAAAATTTTATTGGTGGTGTTTGAGATTAACTCCAGAGCCATAATACTAAGCGACATCCCCAGCCCAGTTTATTGTTTATTTTAGACAAGTTCTTGCTAACTTGCCTAGGCTGGGCTTGAACTTGTGTAGGGGAGGAATGCTGTTGTCACCCTACAGAAATGAAAATTGATAAGAAAAAAATGAAAGTGTTTCTTGAAGGAAAGGATGAAACTATTAAAGGATGTAAGACAGTGCTTATAGGCAGAAAAAAGAAGTGAAAGATACGAACTTCTCCAAGTTAATTTGTACATTTTATGCAATTTTTTTGATACTGGGAAATCAACATCAGGGCCGTCACACTGAGCTGCATCCCCAGCCCATTTTTCCTTTTTGATTTTTTCCTTTTTTTTTTTTTTTTTTTTTTGGAGACAGGGTCTCTTTCTGTAATCCAGGCTGGTCGTGAACTCACAGGTGTAGCCCAGGCTGGCTTGGGACTCAGGACAATCCACTTGCCTCAGCCTCCGGAGCGCTGGGATTGTAGCTTTATGTGGGGCTGGGGGATCGAACTCAGGGCCTTGTGCTTGCAAGGCAAGCGCTTTAACTGCTGTGCCATTCCTCTGGCACTCATTTTTAATTTTGAGACTGGATCGTACTAAGTTGTCAAGTTGCCCAGGTTGGATTTGAATTTGTGATCCTCCTGCCTCAGCTTCCTAGAGTGCTGGGATTATAGGCCTGTGCCACCAGACCTGGCACATTTTGTGCAATTCTAATCAGAATTACAATTCTCCCCATCCCCGGAATTTAGCAAGTTGATTCTAAAATTCAATTGGTGAATGTAGTGATGAATATGAATTTTATTTCTTTTTGTTTAAAGTTTTAAATTATTTTTTTACACCTGGGGATGGAACCCAGGGCCTTTGCACTATCTCGTTCATGCATTTGGCTTGGATTTTGAGGCAGGGTCTCACTAACCTGCTGAATTGCCTATGTTGGGCTTAGAATTGCAGTATTCTTACTTCATCCTTCCAAAGTGCTGACATTATAGGCCTGGTAATCAGACTGGGTCCAAAACTATTTTCAGTTGTGATAAAAAACCTCAATTGGAAAAATATGTGTAGACGAATACCTCAGATGTTTTGGGAAAGAACAATGAGGTGTGACTGCCCTAATGAATATGAAAGTGTAGTTAAAAAGCCATTAAAAGCTAGGCGCAGTGGCACATGCCTGTAATTCCAGAAACTTGGAAGGCTGAGGCAGGAGGATTACAAGTTCAAGACCAGCCTGGGCAATTTATCAAGACCCTGTCTGAAAATAAAAAATTAAAAGGGGCAGGGGATGTAGCTCAGTGGTGGAGCATTCCTGGGTTCAATCCGCAGTGTTACAAAACAAAAATAAAAACAGACATGTCCAAACCGTGCAGTATTATTTCTAAATACTAGGCTCTACTAATAGGAACCTGGGCTAATCTTGGGCAAGACGTGTATGAGGAGCTTTAACATTTTTCATACTAAAAACAAGGAAGGTATCCACAACTACTTGGGTGATGTCAGAGACAGGAGTCACATGGAAGAGGCTCCTGCCCTATAGTCAAAACTCATTTAATATGGAAGAATCAATGAAATAATAATATTTTAAAATAACTTGAACCTGGGTATGTTGGCATACGTCTATAGTCCCAGCCCTTATAAACTGGGTTTGGTATTGCATGCCTGTAATCCCAGCACTCGGAAGACTGAGGCAGGAGGATTGCCTGGGCTCCTTAGTGAGATCAGGATCATCCTGGACTACAGAGCGAGACCCTGTCTCAAAAAAAAGATCTCAGTCTATGGCAGGCAGAGGCAGGATTCTAGGTTTGAGGCCCAGCCTGGGCTATATGATGAGATTTTTGTCTCAAAAAGAAAAGCAAAAAACCAAACCACGATCAAATGAATTTTGAGACCGGGGCATATCTCAGTAGTAGAGCACTTGCTTAGTTTGTGTAAGGCCCTAGGATCAGTCCCCAGTACTGCAACAAAAAACAAAACAAAAACAGAAAATAACTCTTTAATTGTGAAAACTGGTAAATAAACAGAGTCAAGGATCCATTCTCATGTTCCTATACAAATAGTTCCTCAAGGTAACTAAAGATGATTTTTTTTTTATTTTTTTGAGGCAGAGTCTTGCCCTGTAATCCAGGCTGGTCCTGAATTCACTATGTAAATCACACTGGCTTCAAACTCACAGCAGTCTCCTGCTGCAACCTCCTGAGTGCTGAGATTACAGGCGTGCACCACCATGCCTGGATTATGTGAAGCTGAGGAATCAAACCCAGGGCATTGTGTTTGCTAGGCAGGTGCTGGGACTGCTGAGCTACACCCCCAGCCCATAAAAAGATTCTTTGTAGAATAACTCCCATAAGAAATGTTCTCATTTTCCCCTCAAAAAGAAAAAACAAGAGAGAATATCACCAGTTCGTAATCCTTGGTGAATATCAGAACCAGGCAGCAATCATCAATGGCTTCAGAAACTTAGGTGAAAGACTATCAGAACACTTTATTTTTTTGCAGTACGGGGGATTGAACCAAGGCCTTCGCTCTGAGCTACATCCCCAAACCTTTATTTCAATTCTGAGGCAAGATCTCGTGAAGTTGCTAAATTTCCCAAGTGGGACTCAAACTTGTGATCTTGCCGCAGGCTCCCTAAGTGATGGCTTTACAGGTGTGTGCCCCTAAGCCCAGCTATGACAAAACATTTTATAATAGACCAGGCTGACAATACTTGTCAGAAAGACAGACCACAGCAATCTGTGGTGACGCAGTAGGACACACTCAGTGCCATCTGTGAAGTGTGTTTACACATTAAATTAGAATCTGATTGAGCCAGAACCAATCCCCAGTTTGTAAGAGATACAGGGGCAGAGGCACAGGTTAAGCAAGACCACCGGGGTGTAAGCAGGAATTTCCTTGTTAGAGTTATCCTCATAGAATATGGGAACATCTTTTAGATAAGTGACCTAGTTTTTATTTTTTTAACAATGAAATGGCCAAGAGAAAGAGAAAAAAGAATTTATATGGATTAAGAGATTTGAGAGGCACATCACCTGAAAGAAAACCCAGAAAGCATGTTATTAATATGCCTCTTTGACTTCATCATTCTGGCCTACTGAGGACATACAACCTTCAAGTCCTTTGTCCCATAGGATCCAACCTTGATGTCACCTTTAAATTCCTGACCCCTGTCGTTACATGATCTGAGGTCTTCTTTACCATCCTCCTGAGTATCTGCAAAATAACTCTCCTTCCCCGTGAGGCTGACTTTCCTGGTTCCCTCTGGAGAGGGTGCGCGGGCGGGTGCTCTTGCCTTCCTTCTCATCTTCCCCGTATCTTCTCAGCTTATTCCCAGCACCTGGACAACGAGATCAGTCACAGCAGCTACCTGGGCACCGACTACCCCACAGCCATGACCCCTACTTCCCCTCGGCGATACTCTCCAGTGGCCAAGGACCTGCTGGGGGAGGAAGACATTCCCCGAGAACCGAGGCGAATTGTGATTCACCGGGGCTCCACGGGTCTGGGCTTCAACATTGTGGGTGGCGAGGACGGTGAAGGCATCTTCATCTCCTTCATCCTGGCCGGGGGCCCTGCAGACCTCAGTGGGGAGCTGCGGAAGGGGGACCAGATCTTGTCGGTGAGGGAGGGCCTGCCCCTGCTCTGCTGCCCCTGACCCCAGAACAGAGCCTGGAGCTCTTAGGGAGGGGCTGGGTGGGCCAAACCCGGTCCTATCGGACTTCTCCCTCCTCTTGGACCTGAGAAATGTTGCCTCCCTGTGTCCTGCTACTCAGTCTCTCGTTTCCTCTCTAGGTCAATGGGGTTGACCTGCGCAATGCCAGCCATGAGCAGGCTGCCATTGCCCTGAAGAATGCGGGTCAGACGGTCACGATCATCGCCCAGTATAAACCGGAAGGTACCGGGCCTGGAGTTTCTTATCTTCCATTTATTTGTTTATTTTATTTTGAGACAGAGTTTTACAGTCCAGGCTGGTATTTAATTCACTGTGTGGCCCAGGCTAGCCTCAAACTCAGGCAAGCCTTCTGCCTCAGCCTCCCAAGTGTGAGGATTCGAGGTTTCCTGTCTTGCAGATGAGATAGACTTCAGAAGCTGGGTCTGTTGATGTGGTCCTGTAATCTAGGTCTCTGCAAGGCTGAGGTAGGAGACTTGTAAATTTGAGCAAGACTTAGACTTTTAGCTTAGACTTTTTAGCAGCCTCAAAAAAAAAAAAAAAAAAAAAAAAAAAAAAAAAAAAAAAAAAAAAAAAGAAAGGTAGGGCTATCGCTCAGTGCAAAGACCCTGTGTTCAACTCCCAGGACAGAAAACAACAGAAAGATTAAAGATAGTTCTCAGAAATCCTGTCTCCTTGGCTCATGGTTTCAGTGGCAAGGCGGGGTGTTTAGAAAAGGGTATAGTTCAGAAACCTTCTCCTTCCTTAGAATATAGCCGATTTGAGGCGAAGATCCACGACCTTCGGGAACAGCTCATGAACAGCAGCCTAGGCTCAGGGACTGCCTCCCTGCGGAGCAACCCCAAAAGGGGTTTCTATATCAGGTGAGAGACTTCCCGGGCTGGCCAGCCCCCAGGGCATTCCTCTTCCCTGTGCCTGCCCCTTATTCCTTAGCCAGCTCTTTCCCTGAATCCTGTGCAGGGTTCAGGGAAACTCAGGCCTGATGTTCAGCCGGTGTTTTTGGGCTCAGCTGCACACCTGGCCTCGGCATCCCTGTGGGCGGCCTGGAAGACACGGACCACAGCTCTCTTGGGTCTGTCTCCTGTCTCTTCAGTAGCGTTTGCTTTCTTTTTAGGGCACCTCTCTTCCTGGCCCTCGTGCCTAGAGTAGTCATTGTGGCTCAGGTTTCTGCTGCATCTCCTTTTCCCCGTCTCTCCGATCCCATCGACTAACCTGGCCGTGTCCGATAGATGTCTTTCGGAGCTGCAGCCCTGGCGTGACCTCCTCTTGGAGGCCTAGACTTGCAATTCTGGCCATCTGCCTTCTGACCATCTTTACTGGGATGTCATAGACATGGTGCAGTTGACATGTCCCAGCCTGAGCTCATTGTCTCCCTGGCTCCACTCCGACCCCGCCCTACACCCGAGGCTTTGCTCTGCTCTCCCTTTTAGGTGGAATTTAACAGGTCTCCAGGGTCATTCAGTTTTGACTTCCACGTGGCATCCTAGGACCCTGAAGTCTCTTGCCTTCTTCCCAGTCCCACTGCTTGGCTCTGTTGGATAATTGATCCTTCTCTTGTCCCAATCCCAGAGGTTGTAACTGGTTGAAAAGAGCTTGATATTGATAAGGGGAATCAAAGTATTTTTCCTTGTGATTTCGAGCTGACTCTAGCTGACCCTAGACGACTTCGTGATGTATGTGCACACTGCACATGCCTTCTGGAGTTCCTGTTCTTGTGCTGGAAACTACACATCTGTGGGAATGATGAGTAGAGCCTTTGGTCCCTGCAGCTTTTGAGTTCTGTGGGTGTGCCATCTTCCGTACTTGTGTCTCATGGCAGACCATCGGCCTGCCTCTCAGGGTGGCAAGTGCATCCTTCCTGGAGCTCTCAGCCACACCCTGACCAATAGCCCCTTGCCCCCCAGGGCCCTGTTTGACTATGACAAGACTAAGGACTGCGGCTTCCTGAGCCAGGCCCTGAGCTTCCGCTTTGGGGACGTTCTGCATGTGATCGATGCCAGCGATGAGGAGTGGTGGCAGGCACGGCGGGTCCACTCCGACAGTGAGACGGATGACATTGGCTTCATCCCCAGCAAGCGGCGGTGAGGCTCCCGGGCCTGCAGCCTTCCTGCTGCCGTGGGTGCTGGCTTTCCTAAGATCCCCTGGGTCGGCCGCCTTTGGGGGCTCTTGGGAGTCTGTCTGTGGGGCTTCCTGGGAACCGTGGCTCCCATGAGCCTTTGGGGCAGGCACCTCCTCATTGAGGTACACAGGGCCCACTGGCCCTGGAAGACGAGGTTCTCACCCTCTCCAAAGCGTAGGGGCTGTCAGGCTTCTCACTGGGCATTCACCTTCCTTTCACTCTAACCTATGTCCTACAGGGTTGAGCGACGGGAGTGGTCAAGGTTAAAGGCCAAGGTGGGTGAGGAGAGGTGGACTGGGGGGAAGTGTGGGAGACTCCTGGAGCTGGACTCTTAACCATGGCTACTTCTCCTCCTTAGGACTGGGGCTCCAGCTCTGGATCACAGGGTATGTAGGGTCAGCTGGGAAGCCCCGGGGTGAGAGAAGCAGCAGGCTGCCCTTCACATCCCCAAGAAGGCTCCAGGCCCTTGGGAGCCCCTATCAGATACCCCTTCTCCCACCAGGTCGAGAAGACTCGGTTCTGAGCTATGAGACAGTGACACAGATGGAAGGTGAGCCCTGGCCCTTGCTGTGGCCCCGGCGCTCCTGTTCCCGGTCTGTTCACGCCTAAGCCCAGCTCTTTCTCCTCAGTGCACTATGCTCGCCCCATCATCATCCTTGGGCCCACCAAGGACCGGGCCAATGATGATCTTCTCTCCGAGTTCCCCGACAAGTTTGGATCCTGTGTTCCCCGTGAGTACTGAGCCTTGGATGGCGATGGAGGTGGAGGTGGGAGCTGGGAATTGAGGCCCCAAGGAGCCTCACTCGGGAGGGCCATTGGCAGAGCTGCCTGTTAACCCTGGGGTTGCGGGGACACAGGGCTGCTCAGAATAGGGTGCTTCTTGCTACCCTTATGTTCCACCATAGCCAAGCCTGGCCAGAGTCTGGGAGGCCCTGCAGGGTGCTAGGGGAGGTGTTCTGTCCTTCCTCAGTCTGAAGCTCACCAGTGGCCTCCATCTGTGGAAGACCAGCTGGACACTTCAGGGGCTTAGTTAATGTAGATGGATTTTAATCTGGAAGGATGGTGGTTAGATCTTTGGGGGGTGGGTGACTTCCTGGCAGATACGACACGGCCCAAGAGGGAATATGAGATAGATGGCCGGGATTACCACTTTGTGTCGTCCCGGGAGAAAATGGAGAAGGACATTCAGGCACACAAGTTCATCGAGGCTGGCCAGTACAACAGCCATCTCTACGGGACCAGTGTCCAGTCCGTACGAGAGGTGGCAGAACAGGTAGGCCCCGGAGGGCACCCCGTCCTCTTGCTCCTGCCTTCTCCCCCCGCCCCCCCCCCCCATGGCCTCCTTCCAGCTCTCTCTAACTCTCTTTCTCTCTGTCCCTTTCCCTGCTGGGTCTCCACTCCGCTCCTGCACCTCCTCCTCTCGGGCCGCTCTGTCTGGCTGCCTGGTCCTTTGTGCCCCGCTTCTCTTGCTTCCTGACCTCACGATCCCCACTGCCATCTGTTTCTCTCTGTTTCCCTCCTCCGTGCCCTATTTCTCCTTTCTTCCTGTGGCCTGTCTCGGTCGCTCTGCCTCCCCTGCCTGGGTCCCTCCCTTCTTCCTGCTTCCCTGTGGCCCTCCCACCTCCCCTGTCTTCCTGGGGTCTCACCCCTCTCCCACTCCTCTGCTAACTCCTTGCCCCTGCCATTCCCGCCCTGGCCACCCTCTCCCTGTGGCTCCTTTCTCCATCTGCCTCCTGTCCCTCCCATCTGTCTCTCCTTGTTCCTTCCATCTGTCTGTCCTCTGTCCGTCCTCCCCTCCCTCCTCCCTGCATCCCACTTCCTCTGTGCCTTCTGTCTGCTGCCTTTCCCTACCTGTCTGCCCCTGCACCTTGCCCCTGCCCTGCCGTCATCTGGGTCCCCTCCCTGCCTCTCCCTTGTTATACCTTTCCCAATCTTCCTGCGCGTGGCTTTCCATTTTCCTTTCCTTTTTTCCCTCTGCCTTTCACTTGATTTGTACCCTCTCCTGCTGTGACTCTGCCCACGTGTCCTTTGACATCCATGGCGCTTCTCCTTTGACCGACCTCTGTCACCACCTTTCCATGCCTTGTGTCCCTTCCTGTCTGTCCTTTCCCACCACCTGCTGGCCCCCCCTCCGCCCACCCTGCCCGCCCCCAGGGGAAGCACTGCATCCTTGATGTCTCGGCCAATGCCGTGCGGCGGCTGCAGGCGGCCCACCTGCACCCCATCGCCATCTTCATCCGCCCCCGCTCCCTGGAGAATGTGCTGTGAGTATGGGCTGGGGCCTCCCCCTGCTCCCCACATCTGTGGTCCTGGTTTCTACATTGAACTTTCCCCTCCCAGCTCTGAACAGCAACTCTAGCAGCTTTCAAGGGAGATCTGCTGAGAGACCTGGAACCTAGAGGTCCCAGGCAGTCATTCCCAAGCCTTTCCCCTTCTCTCTTGCCTGGGGCTGGGCAGAACTACAGCTGCCAGCAGGCATGCACTACTGGCAGATTAGAAGCTAGTCTTCATCCCATACAAGGGACTGAAGGCTAGAAATCTGAGCTCCAGAGGGACTCTGGGAGCACCCAGCTTCTCTTGGACGGGTGGGTGTCATGTGAGGATTCACCTGTGCCATGAGGATATCAGGGATTGTATTTTTTTTTTCTGTGAGCTTCAAGTAAGAAAATGCCAGTTGCCACCTAAATCCCTTGATGGAAGAGGTAGAAGGCAGGGTGGGGCCCGCCCGCCCTCAGGTCTGCCTCTTTCTCTTACCACAGAGAGATTAACAAGCGGATCACAGAGGAGCAGGCCCGCAAAGCCTTCGACAGAGCCACCAAGCTGGAGCAGGAGTTCACAGAGTGCTTCTCAGGTGAGGCTGCAGCCTGGTTGGCACACATGGGCAACTCATGCAGGGTGCCTGTCCTCAGTTTGGCAAAGCTGCCCCCGTTTAGGAAGAGATGCCCCTGAGGGTGGGCATAGCCCCATGAGACTCATGGCTTGGCCAGATAGAAAAGGTGCCCCTTCCTCTGGGCTGGTAGCCCTGCCCCTTAGTCAGGCATCCTTGGGGCCGCTGGCCTCACTCCCTGCTCCACCCACTCCCAGCCATCGTGGAGGGTGACAGCTTTGAAGAGATCTACCACAAGGTGAAGCGCGTCATCGAGGACCTCTCAGGCCCCTACATCTGGGTCCCAGCCCGAGAGAGACTCTGACTTCTGCCCTGGCTTGGCCTGGACTCGCCCTGCCTCCATCCCCGGGCCCTTGGTCTGGACTGGATTGCCCAAGCCCTTTGCACCCAGCCTCCCTCCCGCCCCTTCTTATTTATTTCCTTTCTAACTGGATCCAGCCCACTGGAGGGGGGACACTCCTCTGCATGTATCCCCGTACCCCAGAACTGGGTTCCTGATCCCCAGAAACCTGGATCTTGGGGAGAGTGGGGCTCCCAGAACCCTTGCTCCTTAGGACCCCTGCCCTTGCCCGCCCCAATGCACACACAGACCCACTGGGGGCGCCTGCCCTCCCCGTCTTTTCCCACACACATTCCAGAAGTCAGGGCCCCTCTCAAGAAGCACCCGCTGTAGGGATGCAGGGCCATGGGCCTCCGTGCTCTCCTGAGGCAGGGTCTGGGGTCACCCCTGCCCCCATCATAACTCCCCACATCCCTTGGTTTCTCATTTATTTTCTTTCCATTTTTTTTCTTCTCAGAGGTGGTTTTTGGGGGGAGAAGCAGGGGGACCCCGCTGTGGGTCTTTGCCTTCCAAATGCCCCCCACCTATTTTTCTTTGCCGGTTTGCATGAGTGGAAGGTCTAACTGTGGCTTTCTTTTTTTCTTTTTCTTTTTTTCCTTTTTCCTGGGATTTCTTTTTCTTTTTCTTTTTTCTTTTTGGGAATGGGGAGGGATGGGTCTAGGGAGTGGGGAATATGGGGGGAGGGTGGGGGGCAGGGGTCACGGGTCGGGTGTCTGGGAGCCAGGGGAGACTGGAAATGCTGCCGCCTTCTGCAATTTATTTATTTATTTTTCTTTTGAGAGAGTGAAAGGAAGAGACAGATACTTGAAACTCAGTGTGTGGTCTGGTTATTTGGGATCTGGGTGTGCAAGGAGGCAGGGTGGCACCCGTGGAGGAGTGGCTCTGGTAAATTCGGATCCTTTTTCATCCCAACTCAGACAGAATAGGATGGTATGAAAAAGGGGCCCTGGAGGGAACTGTGGGTGAAGAGTGGGCTGGGAGAGCCAGAGCCCTGGGAGGCCTGGGAGGCCGCTGCCTGTAATCTCAGTCCAGCCCTGAGGGTGCCCTGCGGGCTGCTTCGTAGGTCCCGAAAGGGGCATGCAGCAGCTCCTTGACTTAAGATGGGCTTGCATCCTGATAAACCCATTGTAAGTTGAAAACACCCTGTCAGGAATGTATTTAATATGGTCAGCCTATCAAACACCATAACTTAGCCTTGCCAACTTTAAAGTTGCTCCAAACACTTTCATTAGGTTGCAGTTGAGCAAAGTCTTCTAACATGAAGCCTGCTTTATTCAGTATCAGATACTGAATAAATTGTGGCTGATTGGGAGCTGCAGGTCGAACTATGTGAAAAGAAGACGCTTTTTTTTTTTTTATGTTCTTGCAGTTGTGGACAGAGCCAGAGTCTGGAGACCAACCTTCCGGGGGCTTTCTGATGAGGGATGCTCAGTAACTATTTATTACTGGATTTCTTTTTTCTTTTCAGCCATAGATAATGAGCGCGGGGCTTTTGCACTAAGCTATAGCCACAGCCCTTTCTATTTTTTATTTTGATATAGGTTATCACTAAGTTGCTAGGCTGCCCAGCCTGAACGCAAATTTAGATCCTCTTGCCTCAGCCTGCTAGAGTGCTGGGATTGTCGGGGTGTGTCACCATTCCTGGCTCAATGGATTTCTTTCTTTTTAAAAAAATTTTTTTCTCTTGTTTTTGAGACAGGGTCTCTCTCTATAGCACAGGCTGGCCTTGGACTCAGGACAACCCCCCTGCCTCAGCCTTCTGAGTGCTGGGATTGCAGGTGTGAGCCATCACACCTAGCTTTAAATGGTGCTGGGGAGTCAAACTCAGGGCCTTGTATTTGCAAGGCAAATGCTTTAACCGCTGTGCCAGTCCTCTAGCTCCTCACTGGATTACTTCACAGTCCATTTCTATATGAAAGATTGAGGCAGCTTTGCAAGTAGATAGGGAAGTAGAAATTTGCAACTACAGATAAAAATGGATGCCCTAAGGCTAGAGGAATAACTCAGTGGTTAGAGTGCTTGCCTAGCAAGCGCAGATCCTGAGCTCAATTCCCTAGCACTATATAAACTGGACATGCTCGTGCATTCTTCTAATCCCAGCCCTCATGATTCCGAGGCAGGAGGATTGCTGTGAATTTGAGGCTAGCCTGAGATACACAGTGAGTTCAGGACCAGCCTGGACAACAGAGTAAGACCCTGTCTGAAAAAAATTTACAGCAGTAAAGAAAGAAGCACTATCTGTGTCAGTAATGTCAGCGTTCTGCTGAGGCAGGAGGATAACAAACTTGAGCCCAGCCTGGGCAGTGTAGTGAGTTAGTAAGACCCGGTCTTAAAATTAGTTAGTGGGCTGGGGATGTAGCTCAATGTGAAGGTTGTGGGCTCAACCTCCAGTATCCGGGAGGGAAAAAAAGAAAAACAATGCTTTAGCAAGGAGAGTAAGTTTGATTCCCAGAGAGGGAGATGTCCTGTTATATAATTCATTTTTGTTTTTGTTTTTTTGCCTAATTTATTTTTAAAAGAAGTTTAGTTCTTCCGGGGAGTCAGATTTTTCTGGCTGTACGTCCTGACCAAAGCGTCCAAGCTCGCTACTGTATAGAAATGTGGTTTTCGGCCTTCCCCTGCTGCTCTTCGTGTGCTCAACAAGCTCCCTCCTGAAGTCCTCCACTGTGACACAGAGAAGCCATTGCTGGCAGCAGCTGTGATACACTTCCTTGTTTCTCTGCCTCTAGTGGGTTACTTATTTATTTGTGAAACTGGTGATCGAGCCCAGGGCCTTCACATTGAGCTGTATTCCCAGGTCATTTTTATTTTTGAATTTGAGACTTTTTTTGAGACAGGGTCTCTGTAGTCTAGGCTGGTCCTGAACTCACTCTGTAGTTGAGGGTGGCCCAAAACTCACAGCAATCCTCTTGCCTCAGCCTCCCAAGTGCTGGGATTACAGGTGTGCACCACCTTGCCCAGTTGATGTGTTGGTGAATTGAACCAAGGGCCCTGCGCTTGCTAAAGGCACTTTAACTGCTGAGCTACACTACCAGCCTGAGACAGGGTCTTGCTAAGTCACTAAATTGCCCAAGCTGGGCTTGAATTTGGGATCCTCCTGCCTCTGCCTCTCACAGTGGTGAGATTATAGGTCGGCACCATCTGGCTGAGGTTCTGATTCTTAGGGGTGTCCCCGTGTGATCGTCCTATAGAGTGCTGTGTGTGTGTAGCACCCTCTTCCTGCAGGACCCAGCCTCCTGAGGCCTGGGGAAGGACATGGTGTGTGCTTCAGGAAGCCTCCTGAGTGATTCTGGTTTCTTGTTGGATGCTGCTTTGGAAGACAGTGTGGGTCTGAGTAGGAGCAGGTGGTGAGAGGCTGCACTGATGCTTCTACCGAGGTCTGGGATTGGAGGAAGGTGTGTGCAGGTAGTGGGTCTGGGTCTCAGGAATTAATATTTTACCTGGAAGTGGTAGAATTGCATCTTTCTGCGTGCATAATTATTTTTTCAGTACTGGAGTTCTAACCCAGGGGTGCTCTACCACAGAGCTACATTCTTATACCTTTTATTTTATTTTATTTTATTTTGGGACAGGGTTTTGCTAACTTGCTCAGGCTGTCTTCAAGCTTGTAATCTTGTCTCAGTCTCCCAAGTAGCTAGGATTTGAATGCATTACTATTATTATTATTATTTAGAGACAGGGTCTTGCTCTGTAGTCCAGGCTGGTCCTGAACTCACTATGGAGCCCAGGCTGGCCTTGGACTCACGGCAATCCTCCTGTCTCCGCCTCCCAAGAGCTGGGATTACAGGTGTACACCACCACGCCTGGCTTATATGGCTTTGGGGAATCGAACTTGGGCACTGAGCGCTTCACTTAGCGCTTGCTAGGCAAGCGCTTTAACCACCGAGCCATTCCTCTAGCCCCTCGAATGCATTATTTCTAATTTATGAAAGTAATTTATATACCTGAAACATACTCAAATACAGAGACATAATTGATAAAAACATTCTCTCCTCGTTGCATTGCACATATTCCTCTGAGGAAGGAGTTTGGATGTACTGTTCCAAGTGTGTAGCGAGCCCTTCCCTGGCCCCTAAGAGGCAGGTGCTTTAGTGGACAGGAAACACTGAGCTGCCAAGTGGGCTTGGGTTCAAATTCTGGCTCGCTCCTCCTCCCTTTTTGTCTTCCCGTGAGTCTCACTTGGGTCTTTCTTGGTGTCCTTAATACCAGAAGACAATGTCCCTGTCCTCAGGGAACTTTAGGCCCATCTAGTGAGGATGCACTGTTCTATCTATCTATCTATCTATCTATTTATTTTTGAGACAGGGTCTCGCTGTGTAGCCCAGGCTGATCCTGATCTCACTGTGGAGCCCAGGCTGGCCATGAGCTCATGACGATCCTCTTGCCTCAGCCTTCTGAGTGCTGGGGTAATAGACATGTGCCCCCACACCAGCTCATGTGGTGCTGGGGAATTGAACCCAGGGCCTCCTCCATGCTAGGAAAGCCCTCTAACCACTGAGCTATGCCCCCCAGCCCCAGTGAGGAGGATAGATCATAGTAAGTATAGGAATGCAGGTACTTGAAATCATAAACGCTGGTAATTAATAGAATCACCACTGGGCAGGTGTCCTTGCTAGTTTAGACAGGGTTGGTAGAGCGGCGTTCTGTGGAGCAACTGGGACTGGGACGAAGACAGGCTGGGCAGGCCGTGTCCCAGAGAGACAGACAGCAAGGTAGGGAGTCATCTGGAAGGTGGGAAGAGGGCCCTGGGATAGAGCGAGAGGCACACGGGCTAGAAAAATGAGCGAGGCTTGACACCGCACCTTACGTGGGCTGTCCGAGGGCCAGGAAGGCCTTCAGGGCCTTACGAGGGAGTGACAGGGCTGCTTCAGCGAGGTGGCTCCGGCGGTGGGTGGAGTACGGGCAGCAGGGGACAGTGGAGGGCCAGGGAGGTTGTTGCTGAGGTTAGGGTTGCCAAGGAGATGGGGGTGGTGCCCCTGTTGCTTTGGGCAAGGAGTTTAGCCTCTTGGCTGTTGGCCCTAGCTGTAAAAGGGGACTGAAATTGCCGCCCTCATCTTGCATTATTATACCTACTAGCAGCACTGGTGCTGCGGGTGGACCCCAGGGCCGAGGGCATGCGAGGCACACGCCCTGCCGCTGAGCTGCGTCTCCACGCCTGCTTCTTCTCTTTGCCGTCCTGGAGGTTGAAATCAGGGCCTTCACCGCCCTTTTCACAATTCTTTGCTTTTGTGACAGGGTCTCCTTCTGTATTCCAGGCTGGTTCTGTACTCACTGTGTATCCCAGGCTGGCCTTCAACACGTGGTAGTCCTCCTGCTTCTGCTTCCTGAGTCCTGGGATTACAGGTGTACACCACCATGGCCAGTTTGGGTGGTGCTGGAGGACCACGCCCAAGGCTTTGCGCTTGCTAGGCGAATGCTTTCACTGCTGAGCTATGCTCCCAGCCTGCTCTTTTAAAAATTTTTGAGACAAATCTTACTAAATTGTTAAGTTGCCCAGACTGCTTGAACTTGCAGTTCTCTTGCCAGCCTCTCGGAGTGCTGGAATTAAAGGTATACACCCCGACGGCCAGCTCCCAGTGCTCTGCCCCTTCTTTTTTGTACTCCAGATTGGTCAGGGTCTTCACACTGAGCTGCATTCCTGGCCCCCTACCCCCTTTTTTGAGACAGGGTCTCGCTCTATATCTCAGGCTGGTCCTGCACTCACTATGGAGCCCAGACTGGTCTTGGACTCACAGCAATCCTGTCTCAGCCTCCTGAGTGCTGGGATTTCAGGCGTGCACCACCACGCCCAGTGTATGTGGTGTTGGGGAATTGAACTCAGGTACTTGGCGCTTGCTAGGCAAGCACTTTAACCCCTGAGCCATTCCTCCAGCCCCTTCCCAACCCTCAGTCCATTTTTGATGTTTAATTTTGAGACAGTGTCTTACTAAGTCATTAAGTTGCCCAGGGTGGGCTCAGACTTGTGATCCTCCTGCCTCAGCTTCCCAAAGTGCTGGGACTACAGGCCTAGACCATCAGTGCAGTGCTTAGTTTTGTGTTTATGGCAAGGTCTCACTAAATTGCCTGGGCTGGCCTTGAAAATGTGATTCCTTTGCCTCAGCTTCCTGAATAGCTAGGATTACAGGTGGGTGCCACCGTATCCAGCGGTGGGTTCTTGAGAAGAGGGAAGGAGACACTATCTTAAAGCCCTTAGCATAGTACCTGATGCATAGGAGGGTTGATCATGACGATTGTTACTGGCTTTATCTATTTTCAGTTATTGGGTAAATCTGAGAAATAAAGCTTGGGCATGTTTGGAGTTTTAAAAATTTCCTCTAAGTAGGAAAGAAACATAGATAGTCTTCTAAGAGTCCTGGCCATCCCAAGGTTGGGGTGTGCCTAGGGCACACGGAGGAGTCAGGAAGGGGGAGCCAGAATGGGAAAGGTTGTGGTAGGTGCAGGGAGTTGGGAGGCCTGGCTTCCTAGGCTAGGCCCTGCAGAAAGGGGGGAAAGGAAGGCCTGTGTGTGTGTGTGTGTGTGTGTGTGTGTGTGTGTGGTGGTAGTGGGGTTGTGTCTGTTGGGATTGTACCGTCCAGAGGACTGTCTTTTCCAGCTCCCTCTTCCCTCCACCCTGGTGTTGAGTCCTTCCGGCCTGAGTCCACTTCTCTTAACATCTCTTGCTCCCTTTCAGCCACAGCTTTGCCCACCCTCTCCTAGTATGGGACCCAGAGGTCACACAAATTGGGAAGTCAGTACTGAGCCACCTCTTCTTGAGATCTTCTGGTGCCAGACTCTGCAGGCCAGGGGCGCGGGAGGCAGGAATCAGAGCTCCCCCAGGTCTGGAGCAAGATCAAGGTTGTCCCATCCCACCCACGAGTTTGGAGGTGCTCTCGAGGCAGCTCAGATCTCAGAACCCCTGTATGGAAGGAAAAGGGACTGTCTGAACTCAGACACCATCCTGGGATGGTGCCCGAGCCTCTGCCTGCAGCGTAGCTGGCAGTCTATCCTCCAGGGCAAGGGTCATAGCCTGACCTCACACTGTTCTGCCTGAAATTCTTCATGGGCTCATGGTCTATAGTTGCAGTCCTTAAATTTGTTGATTATGTTCCTTTATCAGTATTTTTTAAAATTTTTAGTACGGTGGATTCAACCTAAGGCCTTTGCACTGAGCTATGTCCTCAGCCCATTTTGATTTGTATTTTGAGACAGGGTCGTGCCAAGTTGCTGAGTTGCCCCAGCTGAGCTTGAACTTGTGATTCTCTGCCTCAGCCTCCCACAGTGCCAGGATTACAGGAGTGCACCACCACACCCAGCTAGTAAAGTGTTTCTGAGCGTGTGTTTCCTCAATATGTGTTTACGCATCCTTTGGGATGGCCCCCATGGGCCCCATCTTCCGGTCGCACATCCTTGTGGCAGCCCCGCCCACAATGAATAGGGCTGACCATGGAGGGGGGGGGGCGTGGGGCCGGTAGGGTGGTGTGGAAATCATGTTGTGTCTGAGGCTACAGCCTGGAAGCCACTGTGTCAGCAGCCAGCTAGCCAGGTCCTGAGGACACCCAAGCAACGTCAGAGAGGCCTCCTGCCAGCAGCTGGCACTTACTTGGTGGTTATGTGAGCAAGTCGCCTGGATTGTTGATCTGCCACTCTCAGGCGAGTCTTCACATTAACTTAGCACTGGCTGATGTCTTGGTGAGAAACCTTGAGCCAGAACCAGCAGGCTGAGCTGCTCCCTCGGCAGACGGGTGAGCTGGGGTGAGCCGATCCGGGCTTGAGCACTGGCCTAATGTGTGTGCCGGCGTGGGTTTCTTCCCCAGTGCACACTTGTGTGTGTGTGTGCACCACACACACATACACACCCTAAAACACCAAAAAAAAAAAAAAAAAAAAAACAAGAGAGATAATCCACGTTCACTTAAATTGCTGAGATTTGGAGTAACTGTTTTGTAGCAATATATGCCTATGACTAAAACACACAAAGCTGTGCAAATGTATTGAGTACATTGTAAAACACACCTCGCTTAAATAGAGATCTGAATGAAAGGTGTTAGTCTAACTACTACTCCCTAATTGGTTAATTTAGAAACTTCTGTTAACATTTTTTTTTGTGGAACTGGGGAGTGAGCCAGAAGCCTTCATGCACAGCTGTATCCCAAGGCATTTGTTTGTTTTATTTATTTGACATGGGTCTTGCTCTGGAGCCCAGACTGGCCTTGAACTCATGGCCATCTTCTTGCCTCAGTCCCCCAAGTGCTGGGGTTACAGGTGTGCGCCACCACACCCGGTGCTGGGGAATTGAATTTAGGCACTTGCACTTGTGAGGCAAGCGCTGTAGGCGCTGGGCTATCCCTCCAGCCCTATTTTTGATTTTGAAGCAGGGTTTTGCTTCATTGTCCAGGCTGAGCTTAAACTTCCAGTTCTGCCTCAGCCTCCCAAGGTGCTGGGAATACAGGCCTGCACCACTGGGCCTGGCTTGGGGAACGTGGTTACAGGGTAGAGGCCCGACTGCAAAACATCTTATTCCAGTACAACATGTGACAGACATACGCACAGATGAGTTTTCTGCAGTTTTATAAGCTGAGTACCATTGTGTAGCCAGACTCCGGATCAAAATCTGGACGTTTCTTCACCCCCAGACCCTCCTGCGGCCCCTACCAGCTGCTCCCTCTGTCAGGGTAAGCACAATTCGGACTGGAACAGTGTAGGTTCATTTGAAGAAACTAGATCATAAGTGATAATATCAGAGTGTTAAATTAACAGCTCAGTTGTCACCAAAATCACTGGCCAGGCTCCCAGTGCATGTGAACAACACAAAGGTTTTTAGGACACAAACAAGGGCACACACAGAGCTGTCACATTTTATGCAAGCAGTGTGTCCTAGAATATCTCACATAATCGAGAACTCTTAACAATGCAATGCTTTCTCCTTGAAATATGTGTGAAGTAGGGCTTGCGAGACTTCTCGTTTACAGTGCAAAGCCGGATTTGTTAGATCTAATGGCTTGCACTCTCCAACTTAGCATAATTTGAGTCCAGCTCGACCGTGATTAAGCGTCTCTGAGGCCCTGGAGCTCCTTGTATGAGTGGGATGGGACCCAGATTCTGAGTGTGCTTCTGGGGACAGCTCACAGGGCCCGTCCTCCCTCTGCTACTTCCCTGCAGTGTGACCCTGGCAAGCTCTTCCAGGGCCTCAGTTTTTCTCATCTGCAAAACGGACTGGGCTCTGGTGCTAGTGAGAAAAGTGAACAAGTTAAGTAAAGCTCTGGGCCGTGGTGTAGGCGTCAGTAGAGGTTTGGTGGCGCCCTCCCGGCTGAAGCTGCCTCCCGACCCGCGTACCATCCTCAGGCTGCTTGGGGGACTTGAGATTGCCCAGGAGAGTGAGGCAGTGAGGCCAGGCCTGGGGAGCCTGGGGCCTGTGGCTTGGATGCCAGGGTCACAGGCCCCGATTGGGCAAGAACAGGGAACTTGTCCATTCCTCTGATCCCAGCCAGGGATATTTGGAGACACCAACAATTCTGGGAAATTCAGAAGCAGGAAGTGAAAGAGGGAGGGACAGAGTGCAAAGAGCAAACCGCACCTGGGCCCCTGCAGGCCTGATGCCCCCTCCCAAATAACACAAGGAGGAGTGAGGTGACCGGTGTGTGTATGTGTGTGTGTGTGGAGGAGGGATACAAAACAGGAGACTTCCTCCCCTGGGGAGGTGAGCAGAGGCAGCCCCCCACCCCCCACCTATGCCCCTAGTTCCAAATCCATTTCGACCTCTGTTTACCGTCCAAAGTCCCAGGCCCCAGAGATGTCAGTTTTGGCATGCTCAGAAACACAGACACGCAAGCACCCAGACGCACAGGGCTCAGGCCCGCGTATGGACCCTGGCCCTCTCCTCTCATAGGCCAGGGTCATCCACCTGCCCCACTTCTCGTTCCTTAGCCTGGGATCTGTAAAACCCTGAGGACCCAGGAGTCAGCTCTTGAGACTTTGAGCAAGTAAAATGGGGAGAAATGAGGGGGCCAGCTGAGGGAGGGGGTAGAGGGAGTTGTGTGTACGTGTGTGCGTGTGTGTGTTTGGGTTAGGGAGGGAGGGGATGGTCGAGGATGGATTTTGGATGTCAGGCTTGGGCACAATGGGTGGAGGAAAGAAGAGAGGGGTCTCCGGTGGCCTGTAGAAAGGGATCAGCCCCCACCCTTCAGCCCCATCCAGCACCAGCCTCAGCCTCGGTTCGTCCTGGCCCAGCACCAGCCCTCCCGGCATGAAGGAGTACCAAGATTTCCAGCACCTGGACAATGAGGAGAACGACCAACACCAGCTCCAGAGAGGTGAGGAGGCCGCGCGGGTGGCTCTGCCCCGCAGCCTCAGTTCCTATGTTTGCTCGGGTTTTGGTGCATCACTGGGGGTGGACCCAGGGTCTCGTGCGTGCTGGCTAGGTGCGCCGAGGGCGCCTCTCCGCCCTGGCTCCTGCTTGTTTCCACGATCCCCGCTCAGACCCGTTTACACAGAAATAGTGGCTAAGCTGCCCCAGTAGGGGAGGTTCAGGCACGGGCTTGGAATCCCTTTCTCGGTGACAAGGGCCCGAGCTTCCCGGCCTTGTCCCCACTCCTCAGGACCCTGGAAAGGGCGTGGACCCCAGGTGTGGGGACAGCTGGAGGCTGCGAGATGGGCATCTTGTCAGTTTCTTCTGAAGTTCAGCCCCCTGCTTCGGCTGCGTGTGTGCACACGATTGGGTGGGGGGAGGATGTGCGCTGTGTCGTCGGGGGTATGTTGCCAGGTCAGTGTGGCAAAGGCCGCAGGCTGAGCATGCCTGTGAGGAGCCTGAGGGTCTCTTTTCTGAGGAAGAGAGGACCCTCCGTGAAGTTGTCCCCTCCTGCCACTTCTTTGCTGTTTAGGCTGATTGGGGAAGGGGGTGGGCAGTTTGCTTTGGTGGGGCAGAAGGTCCGCGGGCAGGAGAGAGGACAGAGACACCCCCGTGCGGCCGAATGCCCTTCTTTCCCTGCATGCAGCCAAACAGGGACAGTTCATGAAGAGAGGGAGAAATTTCTTGTTCTTTCTTTCTTTCTTTCTCTCTGTCTTTTTATTTTTTTTCTTTTTACTTTTCTTTCTTCCTTTCTCTCTTTGTGGGCCTTAGCGCTGAGCTACACCTCCAGCCCATTTTAGTTTTTATTTAAAGACAAGTTCTTACTAAGTTGCTAAGTTACTCAGCCTGGGCTTGAACCTGGGATACTCCTGCCTCAGCCTCCCAGTGGTGGGATCACAGGCCTACACCACCAGGCTGCTGCTTTTCCTTCTTAAGGGTACCAGCTGCTTCCTTCCTGGGTGGCGGTTCTGAAGTGTATCAGCTACTGGGACACAGTCTTGCCACTAGGTGTCAGCAAAGACTCAGGGCCTGGGCGGTGCTGGGGAAGGTCGCAGTTTTGCACCCGGTGAATTCCTGGCCCCTTCTCCTCCTCCAGCTGCCTCTGGCCCACAGCGTTGCCCAGTGCCTAGCTCTCCTAAGCTATGTATGTCACCTCCTAGACGACCACAGGCGGGTAGCTTGCTGCCTTCCCAGGAGGCAGGCGCTAGGCGCGCCCTGTCCCTGAGCCCGTGACCCTCTCCTGCAGGGCCGCCTCCTCCCCAGCCCATCCTGCAGCGGCTCTGCTCGGGACCCCGTCTTCTCGTGCTCTCCCTGGGCCTCAGCATCCTGCTGCTGGTGGTCATCTGTGTGATTGGATCTCAAAGTGGGTGCCCAGGGGGTGGGCAGAGCAGGGAGCCATGGCGGGGGTGGGGACAGCGCTGTGGCGGCTGACACGTCTCCTCCCTCCACCCGGGCTCTTGCACAGACTCCCAGCTGCAGGGGGAGCTGCGGGCCCTGCGGGAGACCTTCCACAACTTCACCGTGAGCACCGAGGCCGAGGTCAAGGCTCTGAACACCCAGGGTGAGGGGGACTGGCGCCAGGTGGGGGGGGGGCTGTGGAGTGGTAGGGACATTGGGACACTGAGAAAATCTTTCCCCCAGGAGGCAATGTGGGAATTAAAATGAAATTGCTGGAGTCCCAGCTGGAGAAACAGCAGCAGGACCTGAGTGAAGGTCAGAGGAAGAGTGAGAGAGTGAGTGAGTGTGTGTGTGCCTGTGCATCTCAGGACAAGTACCTGACCTGGGACTAGCCTTCCTGGGTGAGGGCCCCTCTCTCTCCCCTTCCCTTCCTTATGCTGACCTCACTTCCTTTTCTCTTCCGGGACCCCTCCCGGCTGCCCCTCCTGCCTCTGCCTCCCAGATCACTCCAGCTTGCTGCTCCACGTGAAGCAGTTTGTGTCCGACCTGCGCAGCTTGAGCTGCCAGATGGCCGTCCTCCAGGGCAATGGTGAGGGGGGCACCCCAGCCCACTTTCCAGCTGACAGCCCCTTGCCCCCAGACAGCAGCTCATCCCCTTCCCCTTGCCTGCCTCCTTCAGCCTCTGGAAGGATCTGCTGCCCCATTAACTGGGTGGAGTATGAAGGCAGCTGCTACTGGTTTTCTCAATCTGGGAAGCCCTGGCCAGAGGCTGACAAGTACTGCCAGCTGGAGGATGCCCACCTGGTGGTGGTCACTTCCTGGGAGGAGCAGGTGAGGCCAGCAGGCTCTTGGGAGGCTGGCTGGTCCAAGGAAGAGGTCACCACCCCTCCCCTTTTCTCTCCTAGAAATTTATCCAGCACCACATGGGCCCTGTGAATGCCTGGATCGGCCTAACCGACCAAACTGGGCCCTGGAAATGGGTAGATGGGACTGACTATGAGAAAGGTTTCAAGTGAGTGTGTCTGCCCCCACAGTTCTGCGTCTTGTCCTGGGCCTGTTTTGCCTTCCCAGCCTGTGCCCCAGGGCTGTGGGGGCTCCTGGAGATTTGACTGAAAACCTGACCCTTTGGGGTGCACGGTTGTCTCATGTTGCAGGAATTGGAGACCACAGCAGCCAGATGACTGGTACGGGCACGGGCTGGGAGGAGGTGAGGACTGTGCCCACTTCACTCATGACGGTCGCTGGAATGATGACGTCTGCCAGAGGCCCTACCGCTGGGTCTGTGAGACGGAGCTGAGCAAGACCAGCCCATAGCCTTCTTCCCCCTAATTTATTTGTTCAATTCCCTGAGCTGCCAAGGTTTGCTTTTGAGAATCCTATCTGGGGAGGTCTCCACATGCTTGGGGGCTTTCATGGTAGGACTCTAAGGGGAGAGAAAGGGTGGTATCTGAGGGCAGTATGGCGGATAAGATTTAGGGGGGTGGGGAGTGTGAAACTTAAGATACTTGGTGCAGTGTGTGGCTTATTACTGTAATTTTAAAAAAATTTAGAGTTTAAAAAAAGAAAAATGTATTTTAAATTTTATTTGTGTTGTCTGGTTACTGGGAATTCTCAGTGGGGGTGGCCTGCTTGGCAGGAGGAAGACTCGGGCCTGCAGCGACATTATGAGAACTGAACTTTGGCCAGATGGTGTGGTTAGGAGCCTGGCTTTGCCATTTACAAGCACGTGCCCTTAGGCAAGTGATTCTCTTCTTTGAGTCTCAGCTAGAAATCAGGACTGTGACTGGTGATCAATACTTGCAGCAATACGCCCCAGAACAAAACCACCCCAACTTGTTGAGTGCTCTTAAAAGTCTGAATGAAAATTCACGGTGACTGTTGGATTTATCACAACAAAGAGAGCCCTGTGCACAGACAGGGGACAAATTCCATGGATTCATAACCCAGAGTTGCCAAACACACAAGGACAACCAGGACCATGGAGAGAAGCAGCAACATTAACAGAATCAACCAGCAGGAACGGGAGTGAGGACTCACCCACTGGGATAAACCCACTAGAACTTCTGTTAGCAGTCCCACGCTTACAGAATTATTAACAAGAATGGACGAAGTGTTTGCCCATAAATAAGATCTCAACTAATCCTAAAAGAAGCAATGCTCTGACCACAATAAAACAGAAGCAAATATAAAGCATTTGGTGTGATAAAAAAAATGGTGAGGTAGTCTTTCTCAGGATCCCCTTAGGGACTTCTCTCTCTTCTTTAATAAATCCTGCTTTTGTTCTTTGCCTCAAAAAGAAAATGTATGGTGAATGGTTAAATTGAAAAAAATTACAAGAGTGAGAGACACATTGCCATTAGTCCCTCCCAAAGTACTCCCTTGTGCCTCAAACTCTTACTGTAATCTCAATTTTTAAAAAATGGGTCCATGGGGAAACACCATACGATTTTCTCACTCGGCTGCTATCTTGCCCGGAAATCCCGCCTCCAGCGCTCTCATCCCGCCATTCTTTCCACTTTGTGAGGCCATTCTGGAGGTCCGCTTGCGTCTTTAGTTGTACTGTCCTGGCTGCCGCGGTGTCCGGAACGGTTTCAAGATGCTCGCTTTTCATGGTCACTGTGGCTTTGGGGAGGAGTCAGCAGTTTCATGGGCGGTTCCGGTGAGTAAGGTGGGTCACACACTGCACTGTTAAAAGAGCTTGGGCCTGCCTTGTGGTGGAGGGTGATTGGCAGCAGCATTCTCCCAAATTTTTGGTTGTTCCTTGTCAGGATACATAGCAGGAGGTCCAGCAGAGTGTCAGAAAGTTGCTGCAGTGATGGGAAGAGTGCTTTCGATGCGAGGACAAGTATTTCTAGAGAAGTTAATGGCAACATAGCTTTTATTGTAATAATTTAAACAAATTTTTATAACATTCACCATGTATTTTGATCATACTTGTACATCCAGCTAGGTGTGGCTGTGCATGCCTGGGATCCCAGCTACTCAGGAGGCTGAGGCAGGACAATGTCAAATTTGAGGCCAGCCTGAGCAACTTAGCAAGACTTGGTATCAAGTCTTTTTTTTTTTTTTTTTTTTTTGAGACAGGGTTTCACTTTGTCGTCCAGGCTGATACTGAACTCACTATGGAGCCCAGGCTGGCCTTGGACTCATGGCAATCCTGCTGTCTCAGCCTTCCAAGTGCTGGCGTGTGCCATGCCCAGTTTATGGGGTGCTGGGGAATCAAACTTGGGTACTTAGTATTTGACTTAGCTTTAACTGCTGAACCATTCCTCCAGTCCTCAAAATATAATTTCTTCACTATCCTTTAAAATGATTTTGGGTTGAAGAGAAAATTAAAAGAAGTGATTTGGAAATGGAACAGTGTGGGTGCTGTATACGGATGCTTTGGAAGGTCTAGACGGTGTTCAAGGAGGATGTGCATTCGGCTGGAGCACATCTGGAAATCGAGAATGGCTGAATTGCTATGTTTTAGCTCAAAATGCTTGAAAAAGAATAAATTCCCCTCAACCCCTCCCCTGCAAAAGCTGGTCCTATGATTCCACCAGTCTGGGAGGCTGAGGCAGGAAGGTTGCAAGTTCAAACCCAGCCTGGGCAACTCAGCAACTTAGTGAGACCCTGTTAAAAAACAAACCAAAACCAAAACCAAGAAATAAAAACCTAATTAAAAGATAAAACCTTCTAGACAGACTCAGAATAATGTGAAATTCAATTATATGCTGAAGAGACATCTGAAACAGAAGGGTTGAAGAAAAAATATGAAAAACATTTATTGGGCAAATTCTAACCAAAATCATGTAAGGTATGGTTTGTAACAAAAAGCGTTCGTAGAGATAGAGTGTCACTTCCCCAAGGAACTGCTTCAGTAGTAAATATGTATATACTGGATAACATAACCACACACTATGAGACAAAAATTTTTGAATTATTAAAAAAATTGGCTGGGCCTGGAGGTGCAGGCCTGTAACCCCAGTGTTCTGGGAGGCCGAGGTGGGAGGATCTCAAGTTTGAGCCCAGTCTGGTCAATGTAGTCAGTGAGCAAGACACTGTTAAAAAAAGAAAAAAGAAAAGGGTGTAGCTCAGTGCCAACGCTCTGAGCTTTATCCACATTACAGTTTGGATCTGGAATGTCCCCCAGTTCAATCATGGAGATCAAGCCATTGATTCCTGGGTTATTAAGAGGTGGGGCCTGATCAGAAGCAATGGAGCACTGGGGCTTGATCCAGAGGGGCAGATGGCTGGGATAGGACCCGGGAGGTCACATGCTCGCTGTGCCCTTCCTCCTGCCCACCATGGGTGGCCAGCTTCCCTCCAGCTAGGCCTCTGTCATATGCTTACACCATTGCTGGCTACCAAACACCATGGTACCACAAAAATGGCAAATCCACACGTAGCGTAAAAGGTCATAAACCATCTTTCTCAACACTTGCTGCATGATGCAGGAAACATACGCATCAAGATAGAGATGTCCTGAACTCCTTGTTGAACTCTTATGACCTAAGGAACATTCCCTAGTCCACTGCCCTCGTCAACTGCAGAATGGCCATTCTTTGCATAGAGATGCTTTCCAAACATTATACAAAGACTAGGTCAAAGAGCAAGTTTTAACATCTTTTAAATGAGACATTTTCAGCATGGTGACCAGAATTCTTTTCCCCCCACTATTTTTATTAATATACATATGCAATACATAATGTTTACAATGAACTTGGGTATTTCGTGCACATATGTATCATATCACCTTTACAATCCCTTCCCATTTTTGACCCTCCCCACCCTCCCTATCCCTTCCCCCCAACTCTGACTATCACATCATGTGGTTCTACAGAATGTCTGTGTTCTATGTTTTCCAAGTCAGAGAGACTATACAGTACTTAACATATTTAATCTGCATGTAAATCATTCCACTTAAGTCACCACTCTTTAGCTCAGCTTCCTACTCCTCGAGTGGGCTGCAGTGGTCAAATCTTGATGCCTCTTCTCAGAGTCCAGCTGATTTCTTTATTGGGATATTTGCCAAGAGTTCTTTTTTTCCCTATATTTTGCTATATCTTTGTTGATATTCTTAAACCTGGCCTTACCCACCAGTCCACATAAGAAAATAACTACAACCATGTAATTCAAAAGACTAGTAAATAAGAGAAAGAAGAAGAAAAGTTGAATTTCAAATGTCTTAGCTGAATACTGGAAGGTACATGTTTGTACATTCACAGGGTTATCTTTATATCAATCCGCTTTCTTAGGATGAACTTATATCAAAGACCTAATAAGTGAATTGCTACAATAAATGAACTTAAAACTTTAATCACATTGCTACATTTAATGAACTTAAGCCTATATCCCATAAGTATACTTAAAGTAACAGATATGAAAGCAAATTTAGTAATTTCAGAATTTTAAAATTTCCATAACTTATTTACTCACATTTCACTGATTACTAACATTCTGCTAGATTTGGTTTATAATTTTTTCTGCTTATCCATCCATATATTTATGCACATGTATTTTTAAAAGATTGTGTGAATTCCCCATATTGCATGCAATTATTCTATTTTGCACACTGCTATACTATTACTAATAATAATGATGTGGGGAGATTTCACAGATTTTATAGAAGAGCTGGTACTGTTTTAGAAGTATATCATCAAATGATTTAAATACCGATCTATATTTTTATTACATTTTCTCTTCAGATGTTACCTTTCCTCCAAGTTATTTTGGTGCTGCTTATCTTTCTGCCTCTCTCCAAGAGGATAAACTCATATTCAACATCAAAAAGTGAATTTCTACTTTAAACCAGCTTAAGACTTTCTCAATTTGCTACATTAAATGGACTTAAATCTGTATCACATAAGTATACTACAGTTAAAGCAATAGATAGATAGCTATGCTTAGTTATTTCAGATTTTTTGACTTTCATACATTGTTTACTCATATTTCACTAATTATTAACATTTTTCCTGATTTGGTTTATCCTTTTACCTATCAATTCATCCCTAATTTCATGCATCGCCTTAGTTTCTCTCAGCTCCTTCTCCTCTAGCTGTTGTCAATTTTTCTCTGGGGTCATTGGTGTCACTGGCCTCCCTTTCACTTTCTAAATTTCCTTTAAGTATTCTCTGCAATTCTGGCATAGTGGATGCAAATTTCTTTAAGCTTTTTATATCATGGAAGGTTTTAATTTCTCCCTCTAATTTAAAAGATAATTTTGCTGGATATAGCAGTCTTGGTTGGCATATATGTTCTCTTAGTGCTTGGATGACATTGCTCCATGATCTCCTTCCTGGCGTTTAGAGTCTGGATTGAGAAGTCTGCAGTTACCCTGGTGGGCTTATCTTTATAGGTCACCTTCTGTTTTTCTCTTAAAGCTTTTAGTATTTTATCTTTGTATTGGGTTTCTAGTATTTTAATTATGATGTGTCGTGATGAGGATCTCTTCTGATCTAAGTTGTTTGGTGTTCTATATGCCTGTAGTAGTTCCATGTTCATTTCTTTTCTTAGATTTGGAAAATTTTCTTTTATTATTTCATTGAACATGACCTTTAAGCCTTTTGTTTTGTCCTCAGTCTTCTCCTGGACTCCCATAATTCTGAGGTTGTTTCTCTTTAAATCATCTATTAGCCATAATGATTCACTTTCTTCCTTATTTACTTTGTGTTCTTCACAGCCTGCATGTTGAAGCTCAGTCATTTTATCTTCTATTCTGAAGATGTTCAAAGTGGTTGCTTATTATTTCCTTTGTGTTTTTCACTTCCTGGATATCTGCATTCAATTTTTTTATATCTCTGTTGTGTTCATCTCTAATTTCTTGTGTCGCCTTCATTATCTTCTGGTTTATATCTTTTTTGGTCTCCTCTAATTGCTTTTCAATGTTTGCTGTTAGCTTAGCTATGTCCTGGTGTATCTCTTGCATTATGTATTTCATTTCCTGTTTTAGTTCAAAGTATTTCTGGGCCCAGAAGTTATCATCTTTTTTGTCTTTTTCATCTTTGGATTCTGCCATTTCAGGATCCCTGGTATCATTTTCTGGGGTATCAGGTGACCAGAATTCTTATACCAAAAATTAGGTAATCGAATCAATGTATTAAAAAAGAAAACCAGTTCAAGTAGACTGAGTGTCAAGCCAAAGATGAGGACATGGAGATGATAGGTAAATAAAAAGAAAGAAAAAAGAATACAGAGATGCTTTAACATCAGAAAAAAACGTGCATTAATGTCAAAGATTTGAGGAGCACAGAAGAATAGATCAGTGGACTAGAAATGAAAATCACCCAGTGCAGAAGAAGCATCGCCTTGTGATAACTCTTTCAGGATTTGACTGCTTCTGTCTTACCGCTGTGTGTCCTCAGCATGTGGCTCCTGTCACGTGTTCCATGACATCTGCCCCCTTCCAGTCACGACACAGTTTAGAGAAGAGAAAACAAAGGAGGCTGGCTCACCCTTTCTGTCTCTATGAAGACTGATCTGGGAGTTGTGCCCACCACCTCTGCTTACACCCCGTGGGTCAGAACGAGTCCTAACACCCTTGTTAGCTGCCAGGGGAGCCACAACATGCACTCATTGTTTTATGAAGCCAAGTACCAGCAAAAAAACCTCTGGATTCTAACACTGGTTACAGAGTAGGGCTCAGCAAACTTTGGCTCTTACCAGTGGCGGATGTTTTTTTTTTTTTTTTTTTTGAGTCAGAGTCTTGCTCTGTAGCCCAGACTGGCCTTGGACTCACAGCAGTCCTCTTGCCTCAGCCTCCTGAGTGCTGAGGAACAGGTGTGGGCCAACACACCTGGCTTATGTGGTGCTGGAGAATCGAATTCCAGTACTTAGTGCTTGATGTAGCACTTGTTAGGCAAGCGCTTTAACCACTTCTATTTTATTAATTTATTTTATTTTGCTTGGTATTGAACCCATGGCTGTTGAATGGACCTATATTGCCAGTCCACCAGCTAACCCCTCCTTTCAGCTTTTTTTTCCTTAATTTTGAGACAGAGTCTTATTAACTTGCCCAGGTTTGGTTAAACTTTCTATCCTCCCTCAGACTCCAGAGTGCTGAAATTATAGGCATAGGTTGCCATGGCTGTCTCTTTACCCGTTTTTATGAATAAAGTTTCATTGGCACAGAGCTCTGCTCATCTGTTGAGGGATTCTGTATGATGACTTTCAACAGCAGAGAGGAGCAGGTATGTTAACGACTATATGGCCCAGAAAGCCTGAAATATTTGCTATCTGGCCCTTTATAGACAATATTTGCTGACACATAGTGTAGAGAAAAGGGGAGAACTGACATCCAGGGTCAATTAAAAGTCTCTGTTGTATTCCCATTATTGCTGCTTAACATCATCCTAGGTGTGCACAGAAAGCACTAAAATTGCAAGGCTGAATTGTGCTGGCATGTGCTTGTAGGCCTGGCCACTTGAGAGGCTGAGACAGGAGGATCACTTGAGTCAAGGAGTTCAAGGCTGGCCTGGGTAACATAGCAAGACCCTGATTCAACAACAAAACAGCATCAAAAACAAAAAAATAAAACACCAGGTGCAGTGGAGCAGGCCTGCAATCCCAGCGCTCTGGGAGGCTGAGTCAGGAGGACCAGAAGTTTGAGCCCAGCCTGGGCATCTTAGCAAGACCCTGTGTCAAATAAACAGTGAAAAGGTTTGGGGATGTAGCTCAGGCCAAAAGCCCTGTGTTTAATCCCAAAGACTGCCACCCACCCCAAAGTATCAGAAAAGAAGATATAACAGTGTGTGATTATTTACAAAAATTAAACACAGACAACAAACTAATAAGAGAATATATTATCACCAAAATACAGCATAAAGAATATACAAGAAAAATAAAATAATTTTTTCACATTAATATTTACATTCCTTATCCTTTTCAAAGATATATATGGCAAAATAAAAGTTAATTTGGGAAAAAATGAGCAAAGATTGTAGGAAGGAGAAACTACCCTTTATTAAGCATTAAAATGTATTACAAAGCCATAGTACTGGAAACAGTCTTGCAACGAGTCAAAAGCCAACAAACAAATGTTAAGGAATAAAGAGCTCAGGGAAAACCTGTGTGTAAATGGGAACTTGATAGACAGTAGAGGGGGCATTTGATTGGAGGAAGGCATGATTGGAAAAATTGGCCCTCTGTATAAATAAAATCAAAACGACATCTATTCCTTTACAATATAGACAAAGCTGGATCCGGGGCAGATTGAAGATCTATACATAAAAGATAAAGATGCAGAAGTACTAGCAAGGGAAGGGAGCGAGGAAAAGGAAACGCTGTGCTTCTGGGAGTAGGGCTTCCAAAGCACACAGCAAAACGCCGAAACAACTTAGTGAGATGCAGAAATTCCAGTGCGCTGACCACGTATCAGGCTCCCAGCAAGCGTCGCATGGCGGCGTACTTGAAATGAGTCATCGGTGGATGCTTTAATAAATGGACTATTCACAAAGATGCAAACGGGATTACGGAAATCACAAGACGCAGGCCAGAAACCCAGGAGTCCCGAAGGGACTCAGAGCTGTGACAACTTTTGCTCGTAGCAGGCACCCAGTTTGCCGCAGCCCTGCAGGGAGGGAGTGGGAGGGAGTGGGGAGCGCCACCTCGCTTCCTTCCAGCAGATGGCAAAGGAATTATGTGATGCCAGGATGGAGCCCAGCCTCCCTGGGCACTGCGCACCTGAGGGGCCCGTGAAGCAAGGCGTGTGAACCCCAGCAGTTAGACAGGCACAGCGTGGCCTGGCCGAGCGCCTCTCTGCCCGGGACAGACATGAGACAGGGAGCCTAGCGGGGCGCGAGGTGGGGAGATGAATGGGAACCTGCTGCGGTTTTTTAATTTTAATTTTATTTTATTTTGAGACACCCTGTGGTCAGGCTGGTCCGGAGGAACGCCTGTGTACAGGCTAGCCTCAAACAGCAATCCTCCTGCCCCAGCCCCCCGAGTTTATGTGGTGCTGGTGGTTGAACCCAGGGCCTTGCGCTTGCTGGGCCGGCGCTCTGATTACTGAGCTGTGCCCGCCCCGCCCTGTGCGCTCTTGATGGGAGTGTAGATTGGAGTGACGATTGTGCACGTAGCCCGCAAGATTAAGAATACATATACCGGGTCAGGTGCATGCCCATAATCTCAGCTCCTTGGGGGGTCTGGGGGGCTGAGGCAGGAGGACTATATTTAACCAGACTCTGTCTTAAAAAAAAAAAAAAAAGGCCAGAGATGTAATTCAGGCAGTAGAGCACTTGGGCCTAGGCGGTGCAAAGCCCTGGGCTTGATCCCCAGCATCAGAAAACAAGTAAGCGGATAAATAAATAAAAAAGAAAACAGTCAAACGAAATTAAGAATGACCAGATGCCGTTTTCTGTATACCCTCCCTTCCGGGGGCAACCTGCGGACTGCTGAGGACACGTGGGGAATGTCCCTGATCGGCCTCCGTGCGGCGTTAGAACAGAGCCTGGATGGACACGCGGCGACACGGGCAGGCGCCACGGCAGCGCCAGGTAGGAGGTGGGTAACCGACCGCAGTCTACACCGCAGCAGCTCTGGGCCGGGTGGAAAGCTTGCACGTACTTTGCACCGCACAGTATTAGAGGATCTGCGCGTTTGCCAAGGACAAACCCCTTCAAGTGTTTTTTGCTGAAGGAGGAAGGAGATTGGGAGGGTGGAGGATGAAGAGGAAATGCGGGACATATTACAGGGGGCGCCCTCCTTAGGGCGAGGAGTGGGGACAGAGCCAGCCTCCCGCCTGGCCCAGCAGGAGCCGTGGGCCTGAGCATCTCAACCCCCACACCCCATGCGACCCTAACTGAGGAGCAGTTCCTCTGAGGCCAGGGCCAAGACAAGAAGTGTGCCGCCGCCTGGCCTGGTTCTGGAGTTTGATCCGGAGAGAGAAATAAGAACCCAGGGCTGGAGGAATGGCACAGCCGTTACAGTGCTTCCCTAGCAAGCCCAAGGCCCTGGGTTCGATTCCCCGGCACCACATAAAGCTGGGCGTGGTGGTGCACGCCTGTAATCTCAGCACTCAGGAGGCTGAAGCAGGAGGATTGCCAAGTCCAAGGCCAGCCTGGGCTACAGAGTGAGACAGTCTCAAAAAAGGAAGGGCAGAGGCCTTAGCAAGGGGGAGGTCAGTTTTTAAAGCCCTGTGGCCACTGTGCACTTTCTGTTGTGATGCGGCAGGGATAACACGTCCTGACTGGCAGCGATGTGCCAGAGGATGCTAATTATCATTTGGTGGAAATGCCCTGGGAGACAGATATCCACAAGGCCAAACCCAGGAGGCAGAAGGTTTTACGTAGCCAATTTTTAGTTTCTTCAACAAAGAAAATGGCAAGGAAAAAAAAAAGAGGGAGAAGGAAATATTATAGGTTCGAAGACCCTTGAGAGACACAGCGACTGCCCGCAATGCGTGGACTGTAGGTCCTCACGTGAGCAAAGCCGCTGCAAAAGCACCACGGGAAAGTCAGGTAACCGGATTAAGGTGTCGTAGCCAGTTATTTTTGGTATTGTAATATTGTTGTATTACAATGGCGCTAAAAGCAAAGGGCTGCGTAGTTTCAGGATACATACTGAAATTTTACAGGGGAAAGGATACGTCTAGGGTTTGCACTGGTGTAATTCAGCATGTCTGGGGGACTGGGAGGGGAGGATGAGCCAGAACTGGCCATGCGTGGGTACCTGTTGTGGGGGGACGGCACACGGATGTTCACTGTAGTATCCTTTCAACTTTTGTGCATGTTTTATTTACTAGAGCTGAATCAGAAATGGCAGTCTGACAACGCGACTTAACCAAAGAGATGATAAATATTTCACAAATGCACTGTGAGAAAATAATATTTTGCCTCTACAGGAAAGACTGACAGATCTGACAACTGAAACTGGAAACAAGCAGTAGAGTTGGATGAAGCATCTGTAACAAAGAACGAATATCCAGAAACTAAGGAATTCCCACAAAAGAAGGAAAAACCCAATGGAGATACAGGCAAAAGATATTGTGCTAGACGTTTGTCGTCTCCATTTTTGGAGATCTCTTATTACGTTCACAGGTAGTCCTACTGACTTCCGGTCTTGCTGCTGGTCGCAGAGCTGTGGAGGAGTGGCTGGCTCCTCAGATGTGTCAAACGTAAGATAAGATGCTGGAGGCTGAAGCATGCAGAGGTTTCTGGGTTGTAGCAGGAACACGAGACTGTCTGTTTGCACTCACGACCAGCATGCTAGGAAGGAAAGCTGTCTGGGCTGGTCTTGAACCTGTGATCCTCCTGCCTCAGCCTCCCGGAGCGCTGGGATGATAGGCTTGTGCCAGCAGGCCCAGCCATCAAGCTTATCGATTCCCCACCCCTGGATCTGTGGGGAGTTATTTTGGCCATTCCTACCTGCTGTGCTGCACTGGGGACTTTTCCCTCTCTGAAGCAACACTGGGCAGGGGCTCCTGATTCTAGGGCAGCCTGTCCCAGCTCTGTCTGAAAGCCGGGTGGAGGTGGGTGTGATGTTTTGTGGTAATAGGAAACCAAATGGTTCAAGTGATTCTCCCATGAAACCCAGTTGTCTTATGAGTCAGAATCCCACAGAGAGCCTGTCTAAGCTTGAGCATCCAGGTGCTTTGACGTAGGCATCAGAGGTGTCTAGCAGGGTCCCTTTACTCGAATTCTAGTATGTATGATGAGGGTACTCAGTAGCCACACAGGTATAATACACCTGATCCCAAACTTCAGGAACGTGCACCATGTGTGTCCATACATGTGTGAAACTCCAGGGATGGTCACACAGATGCATGAACATAGCGTGCTGACTCTTGGCTTGAAAGTATCAGCACTGTGAGAATGTCAATTTCCCCTAAATTAATTTAAAAACTTAAGGTTATTCAAATCAGAATTTTTGGGCAATTTAAAAAAAAAATCTGACAAAACCTACATTTATCTGGAAGAATAAGTGTATGAGACTAGCTAGCAGAAATTAAAAAAAATAATAACTAAAAAAACTATCAAATACTGGGGCTGGAGGAATGGCACAGTTGGTTAAAGCACTTGCCTTCCAAGCACAAGGCCCTGATTTTGATTCCCCAGCACCACATGAAGCTGGGTGTGGTGGTGCACACCTGTAATCCCAGCGCCTGGGAGGCTGAGGCAGGAGGATTTCCCTGAGTCCAAGGCCAGCTTAGGCTCCATAGTGAGTTCAGGACCAGCCTGGGCCGCAGAGTGGGACAAAAACAGAGTGTTTAAAAACAAAACCAAACCAAAAAACCGACCAAATATTAAAATATAAAATTATCTAAACAAAACATACTTGGCACTGGTGTAGAAACGGGCGGGTGAATTAATGATACGGGCTAGGATCCAGGGCTGACGGACTCAGGGAATTGGTTGAGGGTGTGCTGGTCGTGATAGGAATCCGGCGGGAAGCAGCTTAAGTGAAGAGGGAGTGTTAGAAGGATGGTGAAGCATCTGGTGGAACTCGGGCACATCTGGCTTTTGTGTCCAAATAGGGGCAGAGGCTCCATAAGGGACCAAGAAGCTCTTCTTTGTGTCTGTGTCTGTCCCCTTGGAGCACTTGCTCACCCCTTTGTCGTCGCAGATTGGCTGTTCCCTGGCTTCCCGCCAAACTGCTTTGCTACAGGAACATTCTGATTGCTTTGCTGGGTGACCCAGCACCAGCTCGTAAACCGGGGCCAAGAGTCATGTTGTGGCTGCTGCAGTGACCTCTGGGAAGGAGGGTGGGGCGGGGTCACAGAGGCGTGGAGGTGGGATTGAGGGGAGAGGCGAGGGCGGGAAAACCACAGAATAGGTCGTGTGGCCTCAAGTCCCTGCAGGAATTAGGCAGAGAGCCGGGGTGGGGGAGTTTCACTTCCGGGAGAAAGACACGGTGCACAGAAAGACACGGTGCACAGTTGCCGTGGGGTTCAGTCCCCCGAGCCCATCACTTTCAGGCTTTATTTTGATCATGCTAGTAATTTATTTCTTGCATGCTCTTTCTCGGTTCTCAGTACCTTGGATGATACTTCTCAAACATTCTTGCACAAAGGTTACATTTTTTTTCTCCAGATTATTTTTTGTTAGTATGTATTTGGGATACATAGTGATTGCATTCAACTTGGGGAATTGGTGCACATACATGTCAAAATCTTTTTTATGTCCCGTTTCCCTTCCTGTCCTTCCGTCTACCCTTGCCTGCCACATCCCCTTCCCATCTCCACAAAATCTACTTTTCTGTTTTCCACTATCTCTTTTATTTATATATATATTCTGTGTTTTTCTCATAAGAGAAATCATGCAATGCTTAGCCTTCGGTATCTGATTCAATTTGCTTAGCAAAATGGTGACCAGGTGCTTCCATTTTCCTGTAAATGACTCAAGTTTATCTTTCTTTATGGCAGAATAGTACTCCATTGTACAAACACTCTCTCTCTCTCTCTCTCTCTCTCTCTCTCTCTCTCTCTCTCTCTCGTACCACATTCTCTTTATCTGTTCATCTGTTGATGGACATATCTCCTCCTTCCAAGATTTAGCTATTGCCAGGTCTAGTGTAGCAGGCCTGTAATCCCAGAACTTTAGGAGGTTGAGTCAGGAGGATTGCAAGTTTGAGCCCAGTCGGGGTAACTTAGCAACTTAAGGAGATCCCTGTCTCAAAATCAAGACCAAGGGACTGGAGGAATGGCTCAGCGGTTAAAGCGCTTGGCTAGAAAGCACTAAGTCAAGTGCTAAGTACCCGAGTTTGATTCCCCAGCACCACATAAGCCGGGCATGGTGGCTCACATCTGTTAATTCCAGCACTCAGGAGGCTGAGGCAGGAGGATTGCTGTGAATCCAAGGCCAGCCTCGGCTCCATATGAGTTCAGGACTAGTTTGGGCTACAGAGTGAGATGCTGTGTCAAAAAAAAAAAAAAAAAAAAAAAAAAAAAAAAAAGGCTGGAGATATAGCTTAGTGTGAAGGCCCTGGGCTCTGTCTATCCATACATCCCCAAACTTCAGCTATTATGAGTTGTGTTGCTATAAATGTGGGTGCACATGTATCACTGTAGTTTGATATCTTTAATTCTTTTAGAAAGCTAGCCAGAAGAGATATAGCTGGGTCAAAGGGAATTTCTATTTTCAGTTTTCTGAGGAATCTCCATACTGATTTCTACAGTGATTATACTAGCTTACAGTTCCACCAACAATGTACAAATGTTCTTAAACTTCTCTAGAAATTTTGTCTAAGCTCCTCTGGCACTTTTTTTGAGTTCTTGAATTATATATATATATATATATATATATATATATATATATATATATATATATATATTGTCAGACAGGGTCTTGCTCTGTAGCCTAGACCTGTTCCTGAACTCACTATGGAGCCCAGGCTGGCCTTGGACTCATAGCAATCCTCCTGCCTCAGCCTCCCGAGTGCTGGGATTACAGATGTGCACCACCATGCCCAGTTTATGTGGTGCTGGGGAATCAAACTCAGGTACTTAGCGCTTGACTTTTAACCACTGAGCCATTCCTCTAGCTCCTTTTTTTGTGATCTTGATAATAACCCTTTTTACTGGTGTAAGATGGAGCTTAGGTGCTATTTTGATTTGCATTTCTCTGATGGCTAAAGAGGCTGAGCGTTTTTTCATGTACTTATTGGCCATTTGTACTTCTTCTGAGAACTCTATTTATCTCAAGTGCCCACCTTTTGATTGGATCTTTTATTCTGGGGAGTCTAATTTTTTCAGTTCTTTGTATATTCTAGATATTAGCTATTAGCTCTCTACATGAGAGTAGCTGCCAATTTTTTTCCTGATTCTGTTGGTTCTCTCTTCACTCTGCTTGTTGTTTCCTTTTATTTATTTATTTTTGAGCCAGGGTCTTACTCTGTAGCCCAGACAGATCGTGAACTCACTATGTAGCCCCAGCTGGCCTTGAATTTAGCAATCCTCCTGCCCCAGCCTCCTAAGCACCAGGATTACAGGCATGCACCACCATGCCCAGCTTGTGTGGTGCTGGGGAACTGAACTCAGTACCTTGCACTTGGTGGGCAAGCACTCTAACTGTTGTGCTATCCCTCCAGTGCAACAACAGTGCTCAGTGTTTCCTTTGCTGTGCAGAGAAAATTTTACATTTAGTGTAATCCCATTTGTTGATTCAAGGTGCAGTGCCTTGTGTGATAGGTGTTCTTTGAGAAAGGCCTTGCTTCTGTCTTCAAAGGTTTTGCCTGCTTTATCTCCGGCAGATTCAATTCTTTTCTTTTAATGTTAGATCTTTGATCCTTTTTGCTTTTAAAGATAGGGGTCTAGATTCATCCTTTTGCGTGTGATAAACAGTTTTCCAACACCCTTCGTTAAAGAGGCTGTCTTGTCTCCAGTGCATGCGTTGGTCCCTTTGTGGAAGATCAGGTGGCCAGGTGCCTGAGGTTGTGTCTGCATCCTCAGTTCTGTTCCACTGATCCGTCTGTCTGCTTCTGTATCAGCGGCAGAGGTTGCGTTTCATACCAACTCGATAAGGAAAAAGCAGAACTGATGCAGAGGAGCTGTGGGCGTTTTCTATGAAACAAGAATCTGGGAACTTCTCTCTTCCCACCTAAAGTCACTGGATTTCCCATAAATAAGCCCTTCGAAACAACCACTGAATGCATACCCTGCATGGTAGACACTAACCCGGGGAAAATATCTTACTGCTCTGATTGCTAAATGTGACCATTCAATGGTACATTTCCAGCTGCTGCCTTCTCCAAAAACCTTTTCTGTTAAATAAAATACCTTCAGCATAATGCATACCTTCAGCATACTTTGGATTCTGTATTCAGATTTTTCAATTATAGTGCTTAGAGTGCCATTTTTGACAGGATAATAATAACAGGTATAAATAGTTCTTTCTGTAACATAACGCCAACAGGAAAAAAAGCAGATACCAAAATACCAAAATATTTCATACTTAAATCTGAACGCAAGCCGGGTGTGGTAGCTTATATCTGCAATCCTAGCACTCTGGGAGCCAAGGCAGGAGGACCACAAGTTTGGGCCCAGGGCAACTGAGCAACTTAGTGAGACTGTGTCTCAAAAAAAAAAAAATAAATAAATAAAATAAAAATAAAAAAATAAAAAAAGAATGCTAGGAATGTAGCCCAGTGGGAAGACTCTGAGGTCAATCCCCAGTTTAAAAATGCATTTATTATTACTTTTTTCCGTGCAGCATGTTATAACAGGTGTCTATACACTTGCTACTTTTTTTTTTTTTTTCTCAAAGCAACAGTACGGGACAAGCACTGAAGAGCCAGTCACCTGCTGCAGTGAGTCACCTTGCAGTGTGCTCAGAGAAGTGTTGCTTGCACAGGAGAAACGTTCTTGTTGACCTCCAGGTTAACTAGGAGAGGAGCAGTGGAGGAGAGGGACGGAGGGTCCACCGGCTCTCTACCATTGTCAGGCTCAGCTATTAGCTTGTACAACAGACATCTCTAGAAGGCTGTTTGTGTTCCCCAGAGCCCAGAGGAGGGTGGGCAGAGGAAGAGGAGGAGGAGGAGGAGGAGGAAAAGGAGCACATCAGCTCCTGGGATGGAGAGTAGAGGCTGCAGGCTGAAAAATAACAACTAACAACAGACAAATTCTGAAGAAAGGTGAAGGAGAAGGGAACGTGAAAACCCAAACAAAAGAAAGCAAAGCCTCCCAAAATCAGGAGTGGGGAAGTGAACTTGTCCTTTTCAGGCTGTTATGCTGAACAGAAAGTCACTGGAAGATCTTGAGTTTGGCTTTGACCTCGGCAGGTACCTGGCTGCTCCAGGAAACTTCCCATGGCTCCTTCATGGCCTTGGCTGCTCACTGTGGAACAACTTTAATGTGTCCAGCAGTTTGCAACCTGAGGAAGGAGAATCTGCCTTCCCTAGCTGTCGCAGCCAACTTTCTGGTGAGGGTAGAGGGAGGAGAGGGAGGGTGGGAGGGGTTGACCATTGGAGAAGAGCTGGCTGCTTTGTAGCTAGGTCTGCAAGGTGCAGGAACCTGAAACTTTCCTCAAAGGTGGCTGGTCTCTGGGTGGAGCCAGTTGTTTCCTAGCGGAAGCATTTTACCTGTGGGGATCCTGAACTCTCAAGTTGGTAGAGCAGAAGCCAAACACAGGTCAGTTATTCAACATAACAGGGCGTGGAATCTCTTTTGTTCGGATCTGTGAATTCTGGCTATGGGAACAACTGTTCCAAGTACACAGAACATCCCATAGGACAGCAGCCACCTCCCGGTGGGCACAGTGTGGTGGTGTCCTGTGGTTCCTACGTTACCAGGCAAGCTGCGACTGGGTGATAAGGTGTGCGGCAGGATCAGAGAATCTCTTGGGTTGGAGCCCACGTGGCAGGCTTCAGGAGCTGTAGAATGTCGCTTGCTCAGGAGTTTGTTGTATGTGTCATGACAGTAACTAATGGCTCCCAGAAGTCCAGGAGGGTGGAGCCGGCAGGAGCTCTCAGGCCGGGAAGGCAGATCTGTATGCTGAGCAGCAAAGAAATTCACATGCTGTCCTCTCCGTGCCGTCTCATGGCATCAACCTGCCGCTTGCCATCGGGTGGGTGGCTGCTCTTCTCCCACACTTGTTCCCCTGAGGTCCAGCCTTCAGATTCCTCTTCTCTTCCTCCTCCTCCTTCTTCCTCTTTTTTTTTGAGACAGGGTCTCACTCTAGCCCAGGCTGGTTCTGAACTCACTGTGTAGCCCAGGCTGGCCTTGGACTCACGGCAGTCCTCCTGTCTCAGCCTCCCGAGTACTAGGATTATAGGCATGCGTCAGCACGCCCAGCTTTGTGTGGTGCTGGGGAATCGAACTCAGGGATGTGTGCTTGTAAGGCATTCACTTTAACTGCTGTGCCATTCCTCCAGCCCCCTTCCTTCTTTTTGAGATGAGGTCTCACTGTATTTCCCAGACTGATCTTGAACTCCTGAGTTCCAGTTCTCCTGCCTCAGCTCCTGAGTAGCGGGGACTCCAGACACACACTGCCACGTGTGGCTTCTGAATCCTTCCTTCTCCATGTGAAGATGTTTGGTAGCATCTCAGTATTGACCGGCAGATACCACCACCGAGGCCAGGTTTCCCACAACCAACCAGAGAAATCAGCTAGCTTGCTAACCTGAAGACTGCAGGATCTCTGGGAGATGGACACGTTTCCCACAACATCCAGGCCTGTCTCTTAATTTCGATGGCTCACAGTGGGCAAAGGCTCATGCACGTTTTTTCAGGGCCACCTAGCTAGATCATGAACGTGGAAATTTGAACTTGATCAGACCAAGGGCAGCCCTACTGTCGGAGCTGCTTTGGCTGTGAGTTGCACCAGAGAGGTTCCAGGTGGCTGAGAGAGCAGAGAAACCCTAGGAGGACCTCCATGTGAGAGGGGTATACCGTGGACACCACGCAAGGCTAGGGGACGGATAGCCAGGTGTGCATCTCTCCGCAACAGTGGGGAGGATGTTGTGGGTTGTAGAGTTCTCCTATCCTAATATCCAGAGATATTAGGACTGGCTACAGGCGGCTGTCTCACTCAAGAGCCTGAGGACAAATATCAGCATTATAACAACCAGGGAGATAGCAAATTGGAGCCCATCTGGGCAACCTGGTGGCTTAGTGAGACTCTGTCTCAAAAGACAAAAGGGCTAGGGATGTAGCTCCATGCAAAGGCCTTGGGCTTGATCCCCAGTGCCACAGTAAATAAATAAATATGTAAATAAGCAAATACATATCTGTGAGCACATAATCATGTTTCTGGGAGGAGTGATCATTAAGGATCAAAGTCACAGAAAGATAATATGCTTGCAGAGCACTGCCTGTGTCTTTCTGGGCTGCCTGTGTCTTTCTTTTTATCTTGCTCCAAGGATCAAGCTCAGCCTCGCCTTGTGCTACATCTCTGCCCCAATCTTCAGTTTTGATCTAGAGTCAGGGTCTCGCTCAGCCGCTGGGCTGCCTGGAGCAGACTCAAACGTGCAATCCTCCTTTCTCAGCTTCCCAGGGTGCTGAGATTCTAGGCCTGCATGACTGGGCCTGGCCGCTCGCCCGCATTTTATATGAATATGGAAACAGTCTCCAAATGGCAGACTTTGCTTGTACAGGAAGCAAATGCAAATTTCTATGTTGATCATCAGAATCTATAATCTGTGCTCATAAACTTTACATCCCTTTCTGGATTGGTGCACATAAAATACATGGTCATCTGTAAAATCTTTACCATCACAGAATAATCAAATCTACCAATAAACATTCCTGTACCTACAGGTTGGAATTATTATGTAATAAAACCCTCCAAGGAAGAAATCCGCGCAGCGAGCTTTTTGTTACTGCGTTCTTATTTTGGAATCCTTGCTTGATCTATAAAAATTTCCTCACTGGCAAGATTTTAGAGTTGGCCAAGAAAACCAGTGTAAGATAGTGTCATTGCTTTTGACATCTACTTCCATTTAGAGAGTTGGCAATGACATCTGTCTCCTTTCTCCTTTTAGGTCCCCTTCTGGGGTGCCTCCACCCCCACCCTGGCTTCTTTGAAGTAACTGAACTCCACCCTCATTGATCATTCTCTGCAGCTTCCGGGCAGTGGTGGGAACTTCCTTCTTCCAGCTAAGTTCCTCCGTTGTAAGCTCCCATCGCCATGACAGTCCTCTTCCGCTTCCCGGGTAGAAAGTGCAGGACAGGGTCCATCCACCTCTGACAGGTGCCGGTTGCATTTTAGTGGTTTTCTGTAGAGGAATCCCTGGCCTGGAAGGAGCAAAGGGCAAAAGCAAGGCAGCTTGTCCTTCCTTTGGGTTTTGTAGCCCTTCCCCTGTCTCTCTGAATCCACTCTCTCTTTTCCTGGAGAGGAGGCTTTATTCCTAAGGGTGGCCGTCCTGTCTCCAATCGTTTCCACGGCAGAACAGCAATACCTACTTTTATGGAGGCCAAAAGAACAGCACATGCTTCCGAAATCCAAAATGAGCCCCCCGCCCTTTTTTTGAGACAAGGTCTCTCTCTGTAGCTCAGGCTGGTCCTGAACTCACTATGGAGCCCATGTTGACCTTGAACTCATGTCAATCCTCCTGCCTCAGCCTCCTGAGTGCTGGGATTACAGGTGTGCGCCACCATGCCTGGCTTTCTGTGGTGCTGAGGAATCGAACTCAGGGCCTCATGCTTGCTAGGCAAGTCCTTTAACCACTGTGCCTGAAATAAGTTCTTGAAAACTCAATTTACAATAGCATTTTTTAAAAACTGGGCATTGAACCTGGGGTCATCATACTGAAAAACACCCCCAGTCTGTTCACGTTTTTTGAGAAAGGATCTCACTAAGTCATTCAGTTGCCCAGACTGGGCTTGAGCTTCATGTCCTCCTGTTTCGGCCTCCCCACATTCTGAGATTACAGGCCTGTGCCCTGTGACCTGGCTACAGTCACACTTTCTGACCTGACAACTGGAGTTCTTTTTCTGGGGCACTGTTTAGAAACATATAATAAGGATAGTTCACCATTCCTCAGTAAGAGGTCAGTTCTCAGTTGAGCACTGTAATTTGTTGTTCAAAGGAGGTTCTACATTCTTAAATACATAATTGTGTTTTTATTGCAAACACTTAATGACCTCATAAAACAGAAGCATATGCTCGCTGATGAAATAAAAACTTACTAATTAACTCTTTCTTATCAGCCCTTTCTGGGTTTAGATAGTGCAGTATTTTTTTAAAAAAATGAACTCTACGAGAAAACTTAAGCCCTAAATTCTTTACCAGATACATAACTTAACGTGGGTTCTGTGTAGGCAGGGAGGCTGAGGGCTTGGGGGGAAGTGAGATAGGCGGCATGTGACAAATCTTTGTACCTTCTGCTCAATTTTTGCTATAAACTTAAAACTTCCCCAAAATATAAAGTTTATTAAAAACAAACATCCCCAAATCTACCATGATTTCTAAGGAAGAAATTGCTAATTGCAAATAATTTAGTTGTGTGTTTAAGGGAAAGTAATTTCTTGGAATAAACCAAAACATTTTTTTTAGTGGTTCTGGGCATGGAACCTAGGATCTTCTGTCACTGGATAGAGTCCAGGGGGGCCCCCAACGAGAAAATGGGGATCTCAGCTTGGCCTGCAAGTACGTTCTTTTTCATGTCATGGAAAAAGAATTCCAGGATGCTTCAGAGTAAGGCTTAGAAAAGTTTCTTTGACAGAGGTAAGTAGTAAGGGAGACTAGGAAGAGACTCCAGGTAGAGGAGGCACACTGAGGCTAGGATTCAGCCCTTTAGGGTTAGCCAAGGGGAACAGGCCAGCCAGTCATTATCTCAGTTCTGGTTTCCCTAGCTCTGGAGGGATCCCCAGGGCTTGAGAGATGACTTAGATCCCAGAATGTCCTTGTTTGGGAGGGAGTGGTCTCATAATGGCAAGATCTGGGAGGCTCTGCTTTTCCTGGGATTATCCTGATTGTAGGTTTGAGGATATCTAGGCATTGTTCCAGGGGGTCCGAAACTGGATGTTGTGCAAGCTGGTAGTAGTTGAGACTCTCTGAATATTAATTTCTCTTACTTGGGGAGGAGAGAGACTTGGTATATTTAAGGCTAACAAACTTCGTAATACAGACACTCTGAGTCATTAGCATGCCTACATGCAGAGCTGAGAGGAAATATGTTCCAGAGTTTTAGGGTAGCAAGGGTGTGAGAAATGAGAAAGTGATTCATTTTCAGAGTTGCTGGGAAAAAGACCGTTTAACTAGCTTGCGAGTGTGACCAAGCCCCGAAATACCAAACACACCTCAACGATGGTGGCTGATCACCAGCAGTTTGTCCTGCTCATTTCCTGATTCTCTTTCCACTTGAGACTATTTGTGGGCTCATTTTCCTGGGCTTTGCCCTGGGCCTGTGCCAGAGAACAAAAGAGGGAGGAGCGTCGGTCACCACATCTTCTCAGGGCAACTGGATGCCTTCCCGTCACATAAGGATAAGTGCTGGCTGCGTTTGGTTAGGCATTGTCGGAGAGGTTCCAACCTTGTAGTAGTCGGCCAATAGGGAGCCACGGGAGGGCTGTGCACACGGGGTATAAAGACTGTGTCGCAACTGCCCTGGGTGTGACTGACTGGCAGACACCCTTGCTTGCAAGGATATTAAAGCTTCACCTCACTGTTCTCCAAGTCTCTGTGTCCATCCTTTGGGAGTTTGGGTGGGAGGGCTTGTTTCCGGTTGAGTTTCCTTCTCTCCGTCCAGCCATCTTCTAGCCTGTCACACTGCCACGTGCTACCGTAGTGCTCTGTCACTGAGCTACACCCACAAACTCTTTCTTTCTTCCTTCCTTCCTTCTTTCCTTTCTTTCTTTCTTTCTTTCTTTCTTTCTTTCTTTCTTTCTTTTTGTCTTTCTTTTTCTTTTTTCCCTCCCATTTTATTGATACGTATAAACGCAAAATTTAAGGTTTGCAGTGAATCTGAGCATTTTGTGCACATACGTATCTTGTCAAGGTGACAAGGTTTTTTTTTTTTTTTTTTTTTTTTGAGGCAGGGTCTCACTCTGTATCCCAGGCTGGTCCTGAACTCACTATGGAGCCCAGGCTGGCCTTGGACTCAAGGCAATCTTCCTGTCTCAGCCTCCTGAGTGCTGGAATTACAAGCATGCACCACCATGCCCAGTTTATGTGGTGCTAGGGAATCGAACTCTGGCACTTATTGCTTGATTTAGCACTTGCCAAGCACTTTAACTGCTGAACCATTCCGCCAGCTCCAACCCACAAACTTTTTCTTATTTTGAGGGAGGGTCTTGCTAAATTGGTAGACTGACTTCCAACTTGGAATCTTCCTGCCTCAGCCTCTTGAGAAGATGGTGGTATAAGATGTTTGTCCCTGTACCCAGCAACTAAGCTGTTTTCATAGACTGTGGGCACTTTAGCAGTGGTGAAGACAGTCAGGGTCAGGACAACAAGCAGACTGGGGATCCTCGGAATGGACCAGGGGTTGGAGTCGGGCACCAGGGCGAGTGCGGGGTCTCGGGGCTGAGGCAGCAGGGGTCCTCACTTGGCATAGGCACTGATAAGAAGCGGCGGAGATGACCTAAGAAGTCAGAAAGTGGCTGTGTGCAGCGACATGCTTTGCTTGAAATCCCAGCTACTTTGGAGGTTGAGGAAGGAGAATTGCAAATTTGAGGCAAGCCTGGTAACTCAGAGAAACCTATTTCAAAGATGAAGACATAAAAAAAGGATGGCAGGCGTAAGGCTTGGGTTCAGCATCCATACTGGCAGGGGCACAGGAGGCAACGAGGCTGCCCAGCTGGCTGCCAGCGGCGGCTGCACAGCTGAGACGGGGAGAGGTTGCAGGATGGGTTATCCAGGATGTCGTGGCCTCCAGGCCAAGAAAGGGGGACCATCCGGAGGGAACACCTGGCCTCCATCCTGGTGGGACGCGTGCTTCCATTCCAAGCACACGCTAACTGGGGGTATCCAGGCTTCAAATGGGTGCACCCTCACGGAGGACCCACCTGCCTTCTCGGTTCTGTGTTGGATCCTGCTGAGACTCTGAAGCACAATATGGTGGTGCTTGTCTCAAAGGAAGGAAACCCCCTTCCTCTGCTAAGGGTGTGTTAAAATGTCTTTATTTTTTAGTTGTTGTTCTGGAGATTGGGTGCAGGGCCTTCCCACTGGGCTACATCCACAGCCCATTTTTTATTTTGAGACGAGGTCTCACTAAGTTGTGAGGTTGTTCAGGCTGGGCTGGAGCTTGTGGGATCATAGCCTGCACTAGCAGGCCTGGACGGTGTTTAGTATTTTATATACTCTATTTTAATCCTTACAATAACAACCTTAACAGGTGAGGAAGATGATTATGATTATATATATATAAAATCACATATATTATATGTAATATATAATAATATATACTATATATAATATATTGTATATAATATATAATCATATATCTAATATATATATATATATATATATATATATATATATATATATATATAATGACAGGGTCTTGCTCTGTAGGCCATGCTGGTCCTGAACTCTATGTCCCAGGCTGGACTTGATCTCACGGCAGGCCTCTCATCTCAGCTTCCCGAGTGCTGGGATTATAGGCATGTGCCACCTTGCCCAGCTGGAAGTGTGAATCTGGGGTCTCCCACTTCCTAGGCAAGCGCTGTAACCACTGAACTACCCCAGCCCCTTATTATGATGCTGTAGGTGAAGAAACCAGTGTGAAAGTTTGGCTCGCTCGAGATCATTTGGCTGCGTCAGGAGGCTGTCTCCCTTTCTGGGAAACATCGCTCCAGTGCGAGGGTGAGTCCCTAAGCACGGGATTGAGGAGGGAAAAGAAGATGTTGATATTATGTCTCTTTTTGATATTCACAGTAACTGTTCAAGTACTCATAAGCGTAGATTAATGGGAAGTCCCTTGGCCCAATTCTTGGGGGAACTGTGAAGACTCGTTATGGCTTAGATGTAAACTATTTCCCCAGAGTCTCGTGTGTTCAGAGCTGGAGCCTGCAGGAGGCAGTTGGATCATACGGGAGCTGAATTCCTCGGGTTGAATCCACGGATGAGCTTGTGGCCAACCTGCTGCTAGGAGTGAGGGGGTCTCTGGGGGCACGTGGAGAGGTGGGCTCTGGTCTCAGCCTGTTCCTTTTTCTGGCTCTCTTGCTCTCTCTCTCTCTCTCTTCTTCCTGGCTGTCATGAGTTAAGCTTCTTTCCTCCACCAAGTCCCTCTGCCATGACGTTTCTGCTTGCTAGCCAGCCAAACATGGATGGAATCCTCTAAGGCCACGGATCAGAATAAATCTCTCCCTGAGCTGAGGGGGCCAGGTATTTGGTCCCAGCAGCGGGAAAGTAACTAATATTGTGCCTTTGTAGGAAAAGGAGTTGACACTTGACAAGAATGCGTCCCCCCAGCATCCTGTGACGATACAGCTAGAGTGTCACCATGTGCAAAACAGGAAGCATGCCTTCACCAGACACCAGATTGGTAGGCAACTTCCGGGGATGGGGACGTCCCAGCCTCCAGAACTGTGAGAAATAAATGTTTGCTGTTTAAGCTTTGTCATAGGGGCAGAACTAGGATGACAGTGGCTAGTCAGTCGTGTTTTTCCCTCACGTGTGGCAGCGGTAGGTTCCTCTCTGGCCTCGTAGCACTTTAAAAGGGAATTTGTGTCTACTAGAGAATTTCTAGCAATGTTAAACTTCCAAAAGAAAGGAACTGGACTCTAGATTTTTTTGTGACAAAGAGGTTCTTTGGCCCCCTTGAAAAATACTGCCTCCTCTCAGCAGCCAGCTGTGCACACCAGGGCTTGGGAGGGTGGGTGGTCAACCCACGGCCCCTGCACATGTACTGTCTCCTCCTTAGGGTCAGGCAATGCTGAATTCCCCTTCGACAGCTACGCGGAGCTGCTCCTGGCTTTCAGCAGAACGGTGATCTCTTACCAGGCCACGTGCTGATTTCACTTAGACAGAGAAGTGGTTAGCAACTTTTAAATGTCAGCTTGGTTACATAAGGGTCCACATTCCTGTAATCCTGCACCATGAGTTACCATCAGGAGTTCATGAGAATAAAAGCTGCTGCCTGCGTGGGTCACAGGAAGACCAGGGGCTGACACTCGCCAGGGAAGCTGAGGAGGGTGGATTATGGGCAGAATGGCAGGCCTGGAATGAGATGCTCAGGTAAGAGCCTAAGTCTTGAGAGGACAGAGCTTATATGAGGGTGCTGTGAGTACTACCAGCAGGCCCTGGAGGCCAGGACAGATGCAGCCTGGAAGTTTACGTCACTCACAGAGCTTCTCAGGCCTGTGTGGAGGGTAGAAGAAGGACACCTGGCGCTTGGCCCCTTGGAGCAATAGACGTGAGGAAAGGGCAAGGCGTAGCCGACGCCTACCTTTCCTAACCTGCCTTCTTAGACTGTGGCTCTCCAGACGTTCTCAGGCCCGTTTGAACGCCACAACTCCAGCTTGAACCTCTGTGTCAGAAACCTGCAAGCAGGTTGTGGTGAAGCATGCTTATAATTCTAGCACCCGTGGAGGCAGAGGCACAAACGTCGCAAGTTTGAGCCCAGCCTGGGCAACTCAGTGAGATGCTGTCTCAAAGTACAAAATGCAAACAAGGTTGCTTTACTGAGCATGTTCCCAAAAGAAATAAAGTCAACCTACCAAAAAGACACATGCATATTCATGTTTATAGCAGCACAATTCATAATAGCCAAATCCTCAAAACAACCTACCTGCCCATCCATAGAAGAATGGTTAAAGAAGATGTGGTACCTATATACAATGAAATATTGTGCAGCCATAGAGAAAGACAGACATGAAGGGTTTGAAACGGGCCACCTAGAGTCAATAATGCTCAGCATAATGGACCAAGCACAAAAGACTGACTATAGATGAATGTCCCTCTTATGAGATGCGCAAAAATCATGACGTAAAAAGGCCCCAATGTGAATAACAGGGTAGAAAGAGAGGCAATGGTCAGATAGGATGGGGGTGAAGCTCTGATCAAGGGGTGGACATAGATGCTCACTAATTGCCCACGCCCCATGGTTCTAATGTGTCACAGAATTTGGAATTCATATATTTACAAAAAAATGCAAAATTTTAAGTCATTTTAATTTTTTTACCACAATAAAATTATTGTTAAAAAGGGGGGTTGAGAAGGTAGCTCAGTGCAAACATCTGGGGTTCAATCCCCACCCCTAGACCAACCCAATGTAACCAAACCCAGCCAAACCCAACCCAAACTAACCCAACCCAGCCAACCCAAGACCAAACTTGTAAAGCAAGGAAGGCTCTGAAATCCTGATAGGTGAAGATATGCCTGCATCAGAGCTTAAAGGAAACAGTTCTGAGTGCTTTCAGAGGCAGCTTGTAAAGTGGGCAGGCCACAGGGACACCCCTGCAGTTGTGATGCTGAGAGAAACCTTCACTGGTGACCTTGCTCTAGAAGGTGGTGGCAACACCTGGTGGAGAGAGAGAACCCAACCTGGGAAGAGTGGACTTGCTGGGTCTGGGTAGATGTCCTTGCTTACCACTCTGTCCCTCTACTTTATCTGAGGAAGAGGGGACCCAAAGTTCTATTAGGGAGGAAAAGCTGCAGATTAGACTGTATAAAGTGCTCTCATGGAATGCAAAATCCAACAGTCCCTTTGTCACGGAGCTCTTACAGACCTGGGGCTTAGAAACACAATTGTCTGGTGTTGGTACTTCAGCAGATCTGGAAAAAATAGGAAACCATTTGTCTAACTCCAAGTTGCCCCCGGATACCTTCAGGGTCTTGGTGAGGTTTTATGAGCTCTAGGGGTAGCCACAAAGATGTATGATTGAAGCTGGAAATAGAGAAAAATGATTGGAGAAAAAAGTTGCCCAACTTTCTCGGGAGTTCAGTTACTGAAACGTTTCAGCTCTAAGACAAATCTCTTCCCTGTGTCTTAATTACTTATCCACTGCTGGGACAGAACACCCAGCATCCCCACTTAAGGGAGGAAAGGTTTATTCAGCTCACAGTTTCAGAAGATTTCACACAGGCCATTCATGAGCGGTGGCAAGGGTGGGAGCACATGGCAGAGGCTGGAGAGCTGCTCACGGTACTGCAGACAGAGGCCAAGTTAAAGAGGATGTCTGGAGACTCGGGCAGAGCCAGAGCTTTCCAAGAAGAGGCTGCCACAATTTCTTCTTCCTTCCTTCACTTAGTTCCAGCTGCTGGCTGGGCTTCCCACACCCTCACTTTCTGACCCACACATCAGTAGCACACACCTGAACCCTGTGCCCTGGATGCCTGCCAGTCTCGGTAAGTTCACAGCATCCTTTGAGGCCAAGCTCCAGGCGTCTCCCCCTTATACTCAGGCCCCACCTCTTTACAGCATGCGGTTTTCTAAGTATCTTGCTACATTCAAATACATGAGGCTCTTGGGGAACTTTCCAGATCCATAGGACTGTGGAATATTTTACTTCAGTCATTTGGAAGAGGTGAAATACCATTTAAAAGATAGGGTGGGCTGGAGGGATAGCACAGCTGTTAGGGCACTTGCCTATCAGGTGGAAAGCCCTGAATTTAATTTCCAAGCATTACATAAGGCAGGCATGGCAGAACATGCCTGTAATCCCAGCACTCGAGGATTGCCATGTGTCCAAAGCCAGCAAGGCCTGGACTACAGAGTGAGACCCTATCACAAAACAAACAAACAAACAAACAAACAACCAACCAAAAAACGAAGGTTTGGTGAGGAAGAATCTAGCTCCTGCAGCTGGGACCACATGGTGGCGCTGACATCTTTAAGGCTGGTATATTGGTTAACATTCTAAGGCAGAATTAATAGAATCTAGAGACATAAAGGGAATTTATTTGGAGGGCTTATAAATTTGAAGAGAGAGAGTCCAAATGGGCTGTGGGCGTGTGGGCGAGCTGGAGGGCCCAGTAGCCGCTCAGGCTCGTGCCAGAACACCAGTACCAGACTGCAGGACAGCCGGGGCATGCCTGTTGTGGCTAGCAAACAGCGATGGGAGATGGATGTGTGCATCTACTATAGATCCCCCGAAGTGAGCTCCCAAGAAGCCCAAGTCTCTTCTGCTCACATGGAGGCCAGAGCCTTTTTTTTTTTTTTGGCTACAGGGTCTTGCTCTATAGCCCAGCTGGTCCTGAACTCACTATGGTGCCCAGGCTGGACGTGGACTCACAGCAATCCTCCTGTCTAGCAATTCTTAGGCTGTGGTATACACCTGGCTTATGGTGCTGGGGAATTGAACTCAGGTACTTAGTGCTTACCTAAGCACTTGCTAGGCAAGAGCTTTAACCTTGAAGCCATTCCTCCAGCCTCAGAGCTTGCATTTGTATTTTTTTAAAGGAAGAGGCTGCAACAATATATCTTCTTCCCTCCTTTACTTAGTTTATGCTGCCAATTAGGTGCCCCTGCCCCACTTCCTGGCCCTCAGGTAAAATACACACACCTGAAGGCTATTCCCTGGACAGTCCCCACTTGCAACTGGTTGACACAATTTTTCCAACGGCCACAGTTGGCAAGCGAGAGGCTAAGAAAAATCTTAACCTTTAAGAGTTGAAAGAGAAAACTCCAAAACATAAAGTGATAACTTTTAATTAATAATTACTACAAATTATTAGTTAAAATTATGGTAAGTACACATAAAATTGACCATCTTGATAACTCTTTTTAAGTACAGCATACAGCTCAGTGACATTAAGTTCAGTGGCATTAAGTTCATGTGGTGGAGCTACCTACATGGTGAATCTCTCGCCTTGCAGAACCAAAACTCTGGAGCATGTGACCAGTAACTTCCCACCCTCTGCCCAGCCCTGGTAGCCCCCATTCCACTTTTGGTCTTATCAGTTTCCTTACTGTAGGTACCTCAAAAAATGGAATCATCCAATTTTTGTCCTTTTGTGACTGATTCGTCCACATTGTAGCGTGAGTCAGAATTCCCTTCATTTAAAAAAGGAATAATATCCTCTTGTATGTGTGTGTCCCATTTGTTTACTCTGTTGTTGGTGGACAACAAGACTGCCTTTATCTTTGACTATGACATTTAGTAGTGTATAATATAATACATGAGAATAGTATGGCTATACATACGGGCATCATATGTCTTTGAGTCCCTGCTTTCTTTTTCTTCTTGAGACAGAGTCTCACTCTGCAGCTCAGGCTGGTCTTGAACTCACTGGTGTAGCCCAGGCTGGCTCTGGACACAGAACAATCCTCCTGCCTCAACCTCCCACCTGCTGGGATTTACAGGCATGCACCACCACGCTCAGATTTATGTGGTGCTGGGGAACCGAACTCAGGGCCCTTGCTCTTGCTAGGCAAGTGCTTTAACAGCTGTGCCATTTCTCCATCCCTCCTGCTTTCAGTTCCTTGCAGTATATACCCGGAGGTGGAGTTGCAGTTAAATTTCTTTTGAAAAACCATTTTAAAAAACCTTATTGAAGTACAGTCAGGCATCTCACAATGCTGTTTTGGTCAACAGGCTGCGTGTAACAGTCATCCCCAATTACATTACCCAGCGAGGCTGGAGCTGTCTTAGTTTGAGTGAGTGCTGTGATATCTACGCAGTGATCAAATTTCTGGACAACGCATTCACCAAAATATATCCTGATTTTAACTGATGCATGATCCATATCGTATATGTTCAGAAATAGGCACCTGTCAAATGTCCCCGATTGAATACAAATGCGATCAGAAGCCCAGTGCTGAAACAACATCCCCAGATGCCTCCTTCCAGGCACTGCTCTCCTCTCTGACTTCTCGCAGTGTAGATCAGGTTTGTCTGTTCGTCTTCTTAAGTAAATGATACAGGGTCATATATACTATTTTTTTTTAAAAAGAGTCTCCCCTGTAGTCCAGGCTGGTCCTGAACTCACTATGGAAACCAGGCTGGCCTACAACTCACGAAAATCCTCCTGCCTCAGCTTCCAGAGAGCTGGGATTACAGGTGTGAGCCATCACGCCCAGTTCCTACGTGGTGCTGGGGATCACCCTTGTGGCCTCCCTCCTCCTAAGCAACCAGTCTGCTCTGATCCCTGAGCTGTAGCCCCCGTCCCTCTGTGTCACATGTGCTTTTGAGTCTGGTTCTTCCCCCTCACCATTTGTTTGTGAGATTCGTCTGCATTGCACATATGGCTGTAGATGGATCATTGGCCTTGCTACATGGTATTCCCATTGCATACACGCACCTCAATATGTTGGTCTATTCTGCTGGTAGTGGGCATTTGGCTAGTTTCCCATTGGGGCTATTATAACCAAGAATGCTGTCATGAATGTTCTTGTCCATGAATTTTGGCGGAAATCTGCATGTGTTCTGTGGGGAAGACACCTAGGGATGAAGTCCGGAAGTCCGGAAGCAGTTGACACTGCCAAGCAGGTTTCGGAGGAGATTTATTGTCATTGTTCCATTCCCGTCAGTGGTGTATGAGAGTTCCTTCCGGTTGCTCTGCACCCTTCCCTCAGTTTTCCTGCTGCAATAATTTCAAAGCATTATTTCTTTATACAAATTCATCAAATATGCCAACTTTTTTTTAGCCAAGAATTCTTGAGCATTTACTGTGTGCTAGGCGCTCAGACTGTCAAGAGGTCGCCTTTGGTGCATCTCTCTCAAGTGTGTGCTTTTACAATCCTGCCAAACAGACCTCTTATGTGTCTTAAAACAGGAATCCCCCCTCTGTGACCTGTGATCTCCAGGAACTTACGGGCCACTCAATAAATAGAACATGCTTGACAGGTGCTGAGGACAGGAGAAGAGCCATGGAGCTGAGGCTCCAGAGGACTCTGGGGGCCTCTGGGCACAATTCTGCCTCCTGTTTCTCCACCAGGCTTCTATCTAGTCCCAGCAGGGACCGAGGTGTGAAACACAGGCAAGCGGTCAGAAGCTGGTGGACGGATCACGCTGCTCCATACGTTTTGATGAGCTGTTTCCTGAGACTTTCCCAATGTTTGTGCCAGAAGCCCAGTCTTCCTCTATCTTGGATTTGAAAGCTGGGCAAGCCATGTGCTGGGTCCCGTGCAGAATATCAGGGACAGAGAGGTGACAAGGCCATACCTCCTGCTTGGAGGGTGTCACCTGCAGCTTGGGAGGTGGACAGGGCCCACGGCTGTGCCCAGCCTGGCGGGGATGCAGATGAGCACCTAGTGGGCTTGGCCTGGTGAGACAGGGAAGGCTTCCGATGGTGGCTCAGATTGGGATCCCGAAGACGCGCTGGAGATCACCAGATGATGATTCAGCTAGGAGGAAGAGGGAAGTGTGTTGGAGGGAATGAGGGAGTGAGTAGCCTGCCGTGGTCTAACAGGGCTCCAGTAGGCTTTCTGCAGCAGGGACACAGGCTTGTGAGGGACCAGCAGAGCCGGGGACACCAGGGGGTTAATAGCAAGAAAACGGACTCTGGACTCTGTGTCTTAATCCTTTTCTGCTGCTATAACAAAATGCCTTAGACGGGGAAATTTATAAATCATAAATTTATTTCTTACAGTTCTGCAGGCTGGGAAGTCCAACATCAAGACACCATGTGTGGCATCTGCTGAGTGGCACCCTGTGTCCTTACCTGGTGGAGGGACCAGGAACCTCCCTTGAGAGCATCTATTATAAAGCCTACAAATCCCACTCATGAAAGCGAAAGTCTCATGACAGTTTCTTCGCAAAGGGCCCCCTCTTATTTATTTTTACATTAAATTTAAACTTAATTGAATTGTGTATGTTAGGCAAACACACACTCCCACTGAGTTACATTCCCAGCTGCCCCCTCCCTGTTTATTTTGAGACAGGGTCTCCCTGAATTGCCCAGGTCGGCTAGATGGGCAGCAACAGGGTGATCTTTCAGGACAGTGCGACTTGCAGGCTTGGAGCTGGGGCAGGCTGTCCCCACCAGCTTCCTACTTGGTGTCTCTCCCAGCCTCTCCGGGGCCTCTCAGACTCACTCATCCCAAGTGGAGCTCCTTCTGACCCTCTGTCCCCTCTCTTCCTCAACCTCACACCTCCCTGATGCTTCCTGCTCCATTACTTCTGCAGTGTTGCATGGTTGTTATGATCCGGAACTGCAGTCCTCCAACAGCCTCAGGTATTCGGATGTTTTAGAATAGGCGTGGATTCCACCTGCTCATAAGAGGTGGGGCCCGGTCAGAAGAGGCAGATCCCTGGGACGTGCCCTGGCCCTTCCTCACTCTCTCGGCCTCCTGTCTGCCATGTTTTCTGTCTTGCTAGGCCTCTGCCATGTGCTCCCTTCCGCCTTTGCTGGCCACCAATGAACACACTGTGACCTTCTGAAGCTGTGAGCTAAAACAAACCTGTCCTCCCTTACGTTGTGGTTGTCAAATATCCTGTCCCTGCAACAAAAAAGTAACTAAGACAGTTGTCTTTAGTTGCGGGATTTTTTTTTTTTTTTTTGGAAACAGGGCCTTGCTCTGTAGCCCAGGCTGCTTCCAAACTCCCTATGTGGCCCAGGCTGGCCTTGGACTCACAGCAATTCTTCTGCCTCAGCCTCCCAAGTGCTGGGATTACAGGTGTGTGCCATCACACCAGACTTATGTGGTGCTGAACTCAAGGCTTGTGCTTCCAAGGCAAGCACTTTAACTGCCATTCCTCCATCCCTCTCTGGGGGATTTGTTCCAGAACAACTCAGTGGATACCAAAGTCTGTAGAAGCTCAGGTCACTTAATAAAATGACACAGTATTTACTCATGATCTATGCACTACCTCCTATCAATTTTTATTCATCTCTAATTACTTACGACACTTAAAGCAATGTAAATGCTATATAAGTAGTGGCTATTCTGTATTGCTATTGACAAGAAGAAAAAGCCAGTATGCAGACAAATTTTCCCTTTTTACGTCCCTTCCCTTTTCACTTCTGCAAGGTTACTTCCCCTTCCTGTCTTCTGCTAGCTCACTGGCACCTTCCTCACTTTCTGCTTGCTGGGCACCATACCCCATACCCACAACTTAAAGGAGAGGTTCATGTTGGCTCATGGTTTTTAGAGGACTCAGGTCAGCGTTTGGTGTCTTCAGGGTGGAAAGGGCGTGGCAGGAGGGCTGAGGACAGCTGCTCACATCATGGTGGTCAGGAAGCAGAGAGAGAAAAGAGCTGGAGACGGGCTACACGCCTCTAGGTGGCGATCTCAGTGCCCCGCCTCCAACCAGGCCCAGCCTCCTCGCAGCACATTTAGCCACTGAACTCATCGTGAATGAACCCGTGAGTAGAGCACCTCCAGGATCCAATCACCTTGCAAACACACGAGACTTTGGGGAGGTATTTCAGATGTAAACCATAACATCTGGGATTCTAAATTCTAAAGAAAAACCACGCTCAAATGACTAAAACATTAACTGCTAAATAATCTTTAACCTGGAACAGCTGGCAATCTTGGATTACACCCGATGGATAACGCCTCTCCCTGTAGTCCTGTGCACTACCTGACACAAAGCATCTAAATTGCGGTCCAAGCGTCAAGAGTTCGGCCATTTAAGATTCTCCCTCATGTCCTCTTTGCCCCGTCACTTTTCCTGTGTAGCCGCCTCGTGGCCCTGGTGACTCACTCTCTGCTGACACCTTCAACTGTTATGGGAAATCTTGCCAGAAATCAGGCACAAGGCATAAATCCCGAATAACAGTTTGTCATTTGATTCTGTAATCTACTGCTACCTGTTCTATATTGCAACTCCCCCACGCTGTGCCCTTTCCCTTCTGTTCCTGTGATCTGCCCGATTCTTGCAGTTTTTGCCTTTATAAACCTCACCAAATCTCTGCTTCAGCACTGAGAATTCTTTGGGGCGTGAGCCCAATCTCAGTTGCTGGCTAATAAAGGACTCCTAACTTCTCGGTGAGTGGTGCTTCTCCTGTGTGATGCTGTCTTGTGCGGGCAAAGCATTGTAAGGTTTTATTTGCAGAAAATATGTCTGTCCAAAGAACTATAGGAACTAATCCCAGGAAGTTGAGGTCCATTGTGATGTTTCTTCCTGAAAAGAAGAAAAGGAGAGACCTATCCCACATGGCACCTCAGCGCATAGCCTTCCTGCTCGGCTCCTCCTCTCCCTCTCTACAAAAGCCCCTGTGTCCTTGAGTTCCTGAAGATGGAACCTTGAGAACAATAGCCCCTCCATCTTTTCAGGATATTGGCTTTTGAATAACACTGGGGACTCCTGGTTTAGGAGATTGGAACACAGATAACACAGAAGAAGAATCATGTGGGAACAGAACTCCAAAACAACCAAATCCTGAGCCAGAGGCCTTAGGAGAAACCAATCATGCTGACAACTTGAGCTCTGCCTTCAGCTTTAGGAACTGTGGGAAAATTAGTTCTGTCATTTTGCCATCCAGTCCTTGGTAATGGCCATCCTAGGAAACCAAGACACACACTCATTCTCAGTATCTGTCCCAGATGTATTGTCTAGGATGGCTCAGGGACCAGTGGCTCTAGGACCATGGACACACGTTCTCCTCCTTGGACACCCATGTCCTTGGAATGGATGGAAGCTGACACCCTGGAGGCAGTCTTACCGGCTGATAGTTTGCATAACTCATCTCCAAAGATTCTAACTAGCGCTCGGAACCTCCCAAATCGATTCTTAACCGTTGTCTTCTGTGTGATACGTGATTCAGTGCGTCACAGAGAAGCAGACAGGGAGGCCACGAAGGAGGCAGAAGGGGATGCATAGACTAAAAATAAATATATGGAGTGAGACCAGAAGTGGAAACAAAGCCGGTGGAGACCCCAGGGAAGTTCTCTAGTGATCCCAGGGTTCTTGAGTCCTCTGAGGCCACCAGCCCTAATATTAGCTTGGTCATAGGCCATAGGATCAAGCTGGAGGCTGGGCCTGGACTGGTGGTGGGAGATGGGACCACAATGGCTCTCCTCCTCAAGACGAGTTCCTGTGGTTGCTTCTTCCTGTTGGCTCTCCTGGGTTCCTCATTTTTATGATTTAGCAATGCATATGCAGGGCTCTCTATAAGGAGGCAGGGACCTCTCTAGCCCACATCTCCTTTCACTTCCTGTCCTTGAAGTTTATCAAGTGGCTGTGTTCTGCAGCTTTTAACCAGGAGCTCATTCTTCTACTTCCATCCCCTAGACTGAACTGCCAGGAGACCAAATCCTTCCTCTGGGACCCTTTTGCATGATCTGGTTCCGGTTCCTGTCATTTCCCTGGGAAGTAAATGCAGATCGAGCACGGGAACCTGAGTGGATGGGTGGGTGGGGGAGTAGAGATTTCCCTATCACAGAGGAGCAAGGAGTAAAGAACTGATTTTTTATTGAGTACCTACAACCAAATGGGCTCTTGTGTAAAGGCTCAGCATTAGATACTTTCCCTTGTATCAATGTCCTTAATTCCTTCAAGGACATTTGTAGTATTCTTATATTCATTTTTGGCAAAAGAAAATGGTGTTCAGATATTTCCTTTTTTCTACTTTTATTTTTTGTTTATTCTTAAATAGGATCTCATCATGTAGCCTCGGATGGACTTATGCCCTTTATGTAGTTCAGAGTGTCCTTAAATTTGGGATCTTCCTGTCTTAGTCTCCCAGAGGCTAGGATTATAGGAACGTGCTACCATGCTTAGATAAGTTTAGAGCTCCTGAATGAAAATTACTTTTATAACGGGCCCAGTATTTCAACTTTGCGTGACTCTAGAAGCACTACCTGCTTTCCAATAGGGATTCACTTTTATGTAGTTTGGACCCTTGATTTTGTTTTCTGGACACGGTAGTGGGTATGGAGATTGAATGGTGAGTTGGTAGTCCTGACCTCAAGGATCATGCAGTCCAGATGGAAGAGAGACCCAGAAACGGACAATGACACCAGGCATATGGCATACACCTGTAACCTCAGCACTGTGGGAAGCCGAAGCAGGAGGATCACAAGTCTGAGCCCAGCACAGGTAGCTAACAAGACATTCTTGCAAAATAAAAAATAAGAACAGGGCTGGGGACATCCTTCTGTGTGAAGACCCTGAGTTCAATCCCCAGTATGTCAATACTAAAAATAGTTAGGGTCAAGTAGGTCAGGGCATGGACCTTACGTACTTAGGGCATGGGATCGGCTGAAGAGTGCCATAAGATATTTAGGTCAAGGACAAGACAATAAGACGACAGCCCAGGACAGGAGATGGAGCTCAGTGGCAGAGTGCTTGTCCACATGTGCAAGGAAAAATAATGGCCGTCAAGATAGCACAGCATGAATGAGAGTATTGCTATTCCCGAACCTTGGGTCAGATTTGCTTAACGTCCCTGTAAGTTAATGGAAAGGGAAGCTCAGAAGGGTGAAGTTTTTTGTGCTGTACGATACAGCTAAGATCCCTGGGTAATCTGTTAAACATTTTCTTTGCCTTATAGAGCTCACTTCTATTCTTCTCCTGTTCTGTAAACCAAGAAACTCAGATTTCAGTAGCAAAGGTAGATAAAAGACCAGTTGATAGCTGGGCATGGTGGCACACACCTGTAAGTTCAGCACTTGGGAGGCTGAGGCCGGGGGATTGAGAGTTTGAGGCCAGCCCGGCCTAGGTACCGAGACTCTATCTTAAAATATATATATAAAGAAGGAAAAAAAAAGATAACTTGATACTGCATGTTCAGCCTTCCAAGTAGATACTGAGGTGGGCTTGTTTTGGTTCAGTAGATGAATGTGTGGCTAAAGAATTCGTATGGTTTCAGTAGTTTTCTACATGATTTTGTTCAGCCTGGTTTGGGAATCCTGGTTTACAGCACGGCAAAAAAAAAAAAAATGTATGGGGTCACTCTGGGAGGCTGAGGCACGAGAGTCATAGCTTGAGCTCAGCCTGGATGGCTTAGTGAGACCCTGTCTCAGAAAGCCAGACAAAGGCTGGGATCTAGCTCAGTACAAAGGCCCTGAGTTCAGTCCTCAGTACTGCAAAATAACAACAACATCAGCAACAACAACAAACAAAACAAAAACTAAAGCAAAACAAGCAGCAATGACAACAACAACACACACACACAAAGGCCCGCGGACACTGAGAAGCAAAAGCCCGTGGTTAGCGGGGGTGGGCCATTTGAGCCATTCTAGGTGCTTAGGATTTAGGACTGAAGAAGAGAAAATTCTGCATTGAGTGTTGTGACTTAAATATAAAGTGTCCCATCGAGTCACAAGTGCTGAGGGCTTGATCTCTAATGCAGCGATGTCCAGAAGTGAGGCCAAGCAAGGTAAGTGGGTCCTAGCGTGCTAACCTCATAGCTGAAGGGGTGACCAGGAGGTGGCGCCCAGCTGGAGGAAGCAGGTCCTGCCGCTCGACCTGTCCTCTGGCTGCCGTAAAGTGAGCCGCTTCCTTCTGCTGCTGTGACGTTTCTGCCTCACCATAGGCCTAAAAGCAATAGGTCCAGCTGACAGTGGGCTGAAACCCCTGAAACTGAGAACAAGGATATAAACTTTTCCTTCTTTAGGTTGTTTTCCCCAGGTATTTTATCACAGTGACAGAAAGCTAACACAAACACAAGGTATTCACAGAAAGCTGGCAACCTGGGCTGGAGAAATGGTTCAGCGGTTAAAGCACTTGCCTAGCAAATGCTAAATCAAGCACTAAGTACCCAAGGATAATCCCAGTGCTCGTGAAGCTGAGACAGGAGGATTGCCAAGTCCAAGGCCAGTCTGGGCTCCATAGTGAGCTCAGGACCAGCCTGGGGTCCAGAGTGAGACCCTGTTGTGTGTGTGTGTGTGTGTGTGTGAGAGAGAGAGAGAGAGAGAGAGAGAGAGAGAGAGAGAGAGAGAGAGGGAGGGAGGGAGAGAGCACTAACAAACTAAATATATAGAATGCATATGTTAAATGGTGACAAGTGCCATGGGGGACTGGGGAGAAGTGGGGATCAGCACAGAGGGGTGTGGCAAGGCAGGTGGAAGCAGGCTGCCAGGCGGGAGGCCCACCGTCTTGGTCTCTCAGGCTGGCGCTACAGATGTTCTGCACAGTCTATCTTCTCGGCAAGGATGGAGTCAAGTGTCACAGGAATTCTTAGTGTGCCCTGGGTGGTACAGTCACCCGGATGGCTTGTCCCGGACCCCAGCCCTTTGGCATGTGAGCCCCATGTCAAAGTGGGGTTTTGTGGTATTTGTGTACACAAAGGACAGTGCCCTGTTTCTTGTTCTCATGAATCTCACAGCCAACCTATTAAATCATGTGTATTTTTACATGCCATTATGAATGTCAGTTAATTTTACTGAATATAGACTTTTGATGTTTCATTGCTGCACACACGTGTGACAGGTTGATGGCATCTGCCCTCCCGTACCTCCTGTTGCACCCCCCCCCCCCCCCCCCCCCCCCCCCCCCCCCCCCCCCCCCCCCCCCCCCCCCCCCTCTCTCTCCTTCCTCTTGTCTCACGGGCTCGCCTCTACTCTTTGGCCATCTTTTCACTTCTTTGGTTTTAGACTTCACACATGGAGAACATGGATGCTGTCTTTCTGAGCCTGGTTGTTTTTGTTTGACACAATGACCTCTGGCTCCACCTATGGTCCTGCCGGTGACACAACTTCCTGCTTCCCTGCAGAGGAATTACAAACATTCCGCTGTGGGGCACACCACATTTCCTTTTTCTGTTCATCTGCTGACGGGCACCTAGGCCGAGTCCATATTGTAAACCGTGCTGCAATGGTGAACATGGGTACTCAGGTGTCCTACTGACACTTGCATGGACAGTATGGAAGGTTCCTTTTCCCCGACGCCTTGCTAACATTTATCCTGCTTCAGTGTTCTTGATGCGAGCCACTCTGACTGGAATAAGGTGGAATCTCACTGTAGTTTTGATCTGCATCTCCTTAATGACTAAAATGTTGAACTTTTGTTTTTCATATACTTTTTGGGCATTTGCACATCTTCTTTTGGGAAATACCTGTTCAATTCATTTGTCTATTTATTAATTGGGCTCTTTGGGGTTTTTTTTGGTATTAAGCTTTTTTTTGAGTTCTTTATGCATTCTAGATGGAATGAGTAGCTGGCAAAAATTTCCTCCCTTCCACAGGTCATCTTGTTACTCTGTTGATAGGTTCCCTTCTTGTGCAAAAACCTTTAACTTTGAGATAGTTCCATGTGTTGATTTTTCTTACCATTTCCTGTGCTATTGGGGTCTTAGGAAGTATTGGCTTGTACTTATGACTTCAACGGTTTTTTTTCCTTTTTCTCCTATCAATTTCAAAGTGCCTGATCTCATACCTATTGCTTTGATATGTTAATTTTTTGGCAACAGTGGGGATAGAATCCAGAGTCTTTGTATTGAGCTGTTGTCTACAGACTTTAAATAAATTGATTTTGAGACGGTCTCACTCAGCTGCCCAGGCTGAGCTTGCATTTGCCATCCTCCTGGCTACCTCCCAGGGTGCTGCCATGGCAGGTGTGCCGCTGAGCCTGGCTTGGATTGATTTTGCCACAGGGTGAGGGATGAGGATCTAGTTCCAATCTTCTACACAACAAAATCCAGTTCCCCAACACCCTTGATTAAAAGGTTGTCTTTGCCAACGTATGTGTTTGGCTTCTCTGTCAGGAATCGGATGGTGTGGGTGTATGGGTTTGTTTCTGTGTCCTCTGTTCTATTCCATGGGTCTATGTGTCTATTTCTGCCACAGTACTATAATTTTTTAAACTAGGATTTTGCAGTATAATGTGAGATAGGGTATTGTGGTGCATCTGGACTTGCCCTCTTTTGTTTAGGAGTGTCAAATAAGTCAAGTTAATAGTCACCATGAATCTCAAAATCTTAAACATTCCAATACGGTTTACAAGCATAATTAAATTTCTTTCAACTGAAATTATGTCTAAAATTAAGAACTTAATTTTGCAGTTTAATTTGATACCATAAGCTTAACTTCAAATTTTTTTAAGATACTACGTCCCTTACACATTATAATAACCACAGTTTAGGTTGTGTCTTAAATTTAGCACAAATGTATCAATATTGGTATCATATATTTGTTTTACATTGTCACCTATTTTATTATTATTATTATTATTTTTAAATGGGGTGTTGCTATGCTACCCAGACTGGTCTAGGCCTCTTAAGTTCAAGTGATGCTCCCGCCTCAGCTTCCTAAGTAGCTGAGATAACTCATCTATATATTTAGTTTTGAACGTTCTTGGTTTGGAACATACTTCTCTGAAGGAAAAGCATTAGCATCCCATGTTACCTGGTGTTGCCAGGAGTTGCCGGAAGCTACTTCTTAGACACAGTTCTGAGACTGGATGTGGCCTGGCACTTGGTTATGACCCAGATGGCTCTCCTGGGGCCTCAGGGAATAACTGTGAGTCCTTTTCGAGTTGTCATATCCTTTTTCTCCAGATGGGATCAAACTCATAGCTTGTACTTCTTGGACTCCACGTCTTCCCTATTCCATTTATTTGTGTGTGTGTGTGTGTGTGTGTGTGTGTGTGTGTGTGTGTGTGTGTTGAATTTGACTAGAGAGAGTCATGCACAACTACTGAGGTTGCAGTTACCTTGCCTTACTTGACGGCTGGGAAAATATACAATTTTTCACCACTTATGACTGTTCATGCTGGTGACCCTGAGGGCACTGTGCCTCTTCTCAGCCCCCACAGTGGTCTAGGCCATGTCTTCCGGGTAGATTTCTTTTCTTTGTCTTTTTTGAGAAAGGGTTTTGCTCTGTAGTATAGGCTGGTCTGGAACTCACTATGTAGTTCAGGTTGGCCTTGAACTTACAATAATCCTCCTGTCTCAGTATCCCAAGTGCTGGGATTTGAGGTGTGCTCCGCCACTCCTGGCTAATTTTTATGTACTGCTGGTTAATCAAACCTAACACCTTGTGCATTCCAGGCAAGCACTCTACACATTGAGCTATACTTCCAACCCTGCCCCAGTGAATTCCTTTTGCTCAACCAGATGAGCTTCTCTGGGATCACCATGCTCTTGCCTTCATATATAAAGTTGTAGAAACTCATGAAGGCCTCGTCCAGTCTACCAATAGCTGGCAGGTGGCTAGAGGGTGTCTCTTCACTCTAGTTAGGAATAGTTATTTCAGGCTTTGCCCAAGCAAGATGATACTGAGGTCCCGTACCACAGGAAATTCTAGTTGAAAAGTACCATTCCCATCACCCCATCTGTGACATAGTCCCAGACCCCCCAGGTGCATTCTCCCCCTGCAAACCCTAATGGTAGGGAGCTATGTGGGTGCCTCCTGGAGGAGAGAAGGTGCTTGTCACCCGTAGAAACTCTCTTCTACAAATGCTCCCTTCCTTCTAGCCCATTTTTTGTTTGTTTTGTTTTAGAATCTCTTCTGCTATTATGAAGAACACCCACTTCTTCTGGCTCACAAAACTCCCTTGTTTGGGTGTACACAAGGCCTTCGTTGAGCCTGGCAGCTTTGCGGTCTAGTTCTTTGCTCTTTCCTGCGCTGTGGTGGGGGGCAGCGTGTGTGTTGAGGGGGGAAGTAGGTGGCTCTAGGGGTAAACGAATAGAACTTCCCCCCCATGTCTCAAGTTATTGTTGGAAGAAAATACAATGTCCTTTATCTTGTTCTAGTAAAATTTCTGCCTTGAAGCAGAAAGTTTGGTATATTATTTAAGTTTAGTTACAAGAAAATAAAGTGGCATTTTTGAAGCTTGAGCTGTGATCCCTATAGCAGGGCTTACTGAGGCATTTGGAAGGTGGCTAGGGTGTGTAATTCACCAGAAGGGGCAAGAGAGGAAGGGGCAAGGCTGCATCTTGGACCTGTCCAGAAGGGTGTGAGCAGAGCAGGTCGACTGGGGGCAGAGCAGGGATGCATACGTTCTAGACACATTGGAAAGACTTGCTTCCTTACCTTCCTATCTGCCTGAGATACCGTAACATATGTGGGAGAATAAAGACCAGGGGGAAGGGAATATAAGTAGAAACTGGAGATATTGAGGAAAAGAGAGACAAAAGTGATGCAGGTTGTGAGGCCCTACAAGATTATTAATGTTTACTCTTGTTCCACTCTGTGATTCTCAGAAGCTAATGTGAAAAGAAAGATGTGACTGTGAACCACAGGTTACCAAGGACAGAGAACGATTCTGGCTTTAGTGAGGGTGTTCACAGAACAGGGTGCTTTGAATTGTTGGCAATGCCTGACGCAGGACAGGTTTGAATGTTAGTTGATCAAATGTATGAGCAAATAATACACGAGTGGAGTTGTGTTTGCATCATAATTGGGGACCAGTTAACAGACCATGGGAAGAGGGGACTGAGGGTTCATACAGCATAGGGAAAAATCATTTCTTAGGCTATTGTGTGCTGCTTTCTATTTTTTTCTTTATGTGTTTTGCATGCTTTGGTTCTATCTTCCCTCTCTCTTATTAATTTTTATACATTTTCATCATTTGTGTGTTGTATTTTTTCCCACATTAGTGTCTCTAAAGCTAAGTCAGCTTATGACGTGTGCATCTCACACCAGGGGCTTCCTGTTTCGTAAGTGTTGTTGTCCGTGCATACTTGATGTCTGAGTTACCTTTTCATTGCTGTGACTCAATCCTCAACATCCACAAATTAGGGGAGGAAAAGTTTATTTTAGTTCACTGTCTCAGAAGGTCACAGTTCACTCAGGGGTGGCTGACAACAGTGGAAGAACATGGCAGACGCTGAGGTAGAGGCAGCTTCTCTCGGCATTGCGAACAGGAAGCCAAGTCTCGTCCTGTCAAGTCAAGTCTAGTCTAGTCCCATTGGAAGGTAGCTGCGTATGTATACTTCCAGGTCCTATCCCGGTGATCTGCCTCTTCTGGGTCCAGCCTCAATGTTCCTCCTCTTCCAGGTGTGGTTCTTATCCACCACATGCCTGTAATCCAATCCATACTCCTGCCATCCACCCCTCCAGACCAGGCCCCAATCTCCCAACAGCACATGGTTCCGTACACAATCCACAACATGCATGGGACTTTTGAGGGACATTCCAGGCCCAAACCACAACACTTGAACTTGGTTCTTTCTTTCTTTCTTTCTTTCTTTCTTTCTTTCTTTCTTTCTTTCTTTCTTTTCTTCATCTCTCTCTCTCTCTCTTTCTTTCTTTTCCTTCTTTGAGACAACATCTCACTCCGGAACTCACTATATAGCCCAGGCTGGCCTCTGACACATGACATTGCTCCTGTCTCAGCCTCCCAGAGGTTGGGATTACAGGCGTATGCTGCCACACCTGGCTTCTGTGGTGCTGGGGAGTCGAACCCAGAGCTTTGAGCTTGCTAGGCAAGTGCTTTAACTGCTGATCTGATTCCTCTTGCCCCTTAGTTGTTATTTCTGAAGACTTGACCAGTCCAAGGTTTTCAAAAATTGTGCATTCTTTTGCTCCTAACTCTCACAGTGAATTTGGCTAACAGCAGCCAGCAATACCCATGCCACTGCCAGTGCCACTGCTGGATGCTGTCTTCCTTGACATTTCCTCTGCCAGACAATCTAGTCCATGGCTTTTGAGGTCAGGTTCTTTTGCTGTCTCAGGACATGGGCAAAATGGAGCCAAGTTCTCTGCCACAGTGCCACATGAGGGGCTTCAAGTCTAATTTTCAAGAGTCTTCCTTTCTCTTGACGCTTCCTCAAGCTTTGCTGGCTGTATTCCCGTCAGCATGCCGGTCTCCTCAGCCTCCACCAGAATCGTCCATGAAGCTTTGCTTGTCCAGGTTTTCTCTAGCTCAGTCCTGCAGGCTTTTCCGGACAGCACCTGCAGTAGGATCCCAAAGGGGTTTCCTCTTCATCCCTGGGGTAGCACTGACTGTCTCGCTCTTCACTGCTAGTTTTCTGTGTGTGTGTTAGCTTTTCTGTCACTCTAAGAAAAGAAAAACATAACTAAATTTTCCAGCCTCACCTGCTTTTTCTTGATTCCCAGAGTTACTAATCTGGAGGTAACGCATCAGAGCAAAGTGATACTAGTCTCCAACTAGCTTCTTAAAAAATTAGTTAATGTAATTTACTTTTTAAAAATTTAATTATTTTTAAATTTTGAGTCTCACTGTGTAACCCAGGCTGGTCCTGAACTCACTATGGAGCTCAAGCTGGCCCTGGAGTCACAGCAATCCTCCTGCCTCAGTCTCCTGAGTACCAGGATTACAGGCGTGTGTCACCACGGCCAGCTTACGTGGTGCTGGGGAATCGAACTCGGGTACTTAGCACCTGCCTTAGCTTTAACCGCCGAGCCATTCCTCCAGCCCATCTTCCACGAGCTTTGCTGTAGGTGGAGTCTCCAACTGAAGCTGCCTAGTGGGTTAAAACTGCCCTCCAGCAGATGCTGCTTTCTGCCCTCCTCCCCTGCTCTGTATCCTAAACTGCAGGGTTAGCTGTTCCAGGGAAAAGGAACTAAAAAGACATGAGTCATAAAACTAATCAGTAACTTTTTAGGAGATTTACAGGAACCCATGACAGCTGATGACCTTCAGATAACATCAGAACGTGTTTCATCTACCAAAGAACACACAGCTTTCCAATCTGTTCTTGAACTAAAAACAGAAATATAGATAATGCTTGATTTGCAAAAAAATAATGTGTTTACCTAAAGAATTTAGGGAATGCCTGGGACATGAGAATTCATTGCTATTATAAGGATATACTGGCAAAACAGAGAGAAAAACGTCCCCCGAGCAAGGACGATGGTGACTGACTCTGGACAGTCTCCCTGTTCGGTGTTTGCCTACACCTTTTTTTTCCCTCTCTTTATAAAATCCATTTTTTAGACCTGAGTTTCCTAAGAAGGGATTCCGGAGACAAGGGTTTCCTCTATCTTCCACAGTGCCAGCTCTCAAATAAAACTGGTTTCCTTTCAACCAGCCCTCGCCTCCTGAGTGTTGGCTTTCAAGCCACAAGCAGCTGAACCTGGGTCCAGCAACACAAACGCCAGAAGGAAATCAACTTACAAAGGGAGGAAACTTATTTTGAATCATGGTTTTAGAGATTTCAGTTCATGGTCATTTGGCTTTGTGTTTTTTTTTTTTTTGGGGGGGGGTCCCAAGACAGGGTCTCGCTCTGTAGTCCATGTTGGTCCTGAACTCACTATGTATATAGCCTAGGCTGACCTCAAACTCACAGTGATCCTTCTGCCTGCTTCCCGAGTGCTGGGATTATGGGTGTGTACCACCACACCCAGTTAATTTTTCTGTGGCGCTGGGGAGTTGAACCCGGGGCCCTGAGCATGCTAGGCCAGCGCTCTAACCCCTGGGCTACGTCCTCAACCCCCAGCTTCGTTGCTTTGGACCTGTGTGAGGCAGCACATCCTGGTGGGGAGCAGAGCTGTTCACTTCCTGCTTAAGAACTGAGAGGGACCGAGGAGGGGCTGTGGCGGGGGGAGGGTCACAGTCCTCTTCGAAGAACTTTCTCCAATGACCAGAAGACCCGCTGTAAGTCCCACCTCTTCATTTCTGTTTCACCACTTTCCAATAAGCGCCACAGTCTGGGGACAAAGTCTTCAACGTGAGGGACTTAAGGGCCACCTCCAGGTCTAAGCCATGGCCACTTCCATCTGGAGCACATCCCTTAGTTTTCTTGAGGCGCCATTCTCCGTCCTGTGGAATGAGGCTAGCAGACACACCTTCCTCTCAGGGGTGTTGTGTTGAAAGGGTTAAGTGAAAAACATCTGTAGACAGCTCACAGCGGTGGCTGGGCATGGGAACAAGCGCTTGCCCGTTCTCCTGGGCCCAGTGCCAGCGAGGGCTGTGGAGGGTGCTTCCTGAGGCCGAGTTTCTCCCGCTGCTTTCCCGTGCTCCTTCCTCCTCCTTCTGTGGCCTCCAAATCTTGAAGAACCTCACTAGCAGTTCCTAAAGAATGAGTGAAGCAGACCATGGCCAGGAAGCCTGGGGCTGAGCCTGTAGGAAGCTGCGGTCTGCAGCATGGAGGCCAGTACCACGGGCCCAGATGGGGCAAGAGCGGACAACCTGTTTGGCCTTTTGATCCCAGGCAGGGGTATTTGGAGACACCCACAATTCTGGGAAATTTAGATATAGGAAGTGAAAGGGGAGGGACAGTTTGGCTTGTAAACAAGCCCCTCAGGACCTGGGTCCCCTCCCAAATTGTGCAACAAGGAACTGGCTGTCTAGCGTGCGAGGTGGCTGAGGAACAGGGGCCAGGAGACCCTCTCCTGAGGGGACGAGAGTGAGGGTGGCTGTGCCCCCCGCCCCCACTACTCTTTGTCCAAGTTCCAACTATTTCCTTTGCTGTTTACTGTCCAAAGTCCTAGGGGCAGAGGTGCCAGTTTAGAGTACCGTGGACACTCAGACACAGGGCCCTGGCCTGAACCAGCCCCTTCCCCACCTTTCATCTACTACCCACCACCCTTCCTCTTTACTCCAAACCTTATTCCTTGTCTCTCCTCGGGCCTGGGCTGCCTTTGGAAGCCAGAGCCAGCTCTCCATATCTTTAGCAGGTAACCAAGGTGGGGAAGACAGGTGGGATGGCGGGATGTATGGGATTGAGGAGACCCTGCTTTAGGGACAGTGAGGCTGGATGGGAAGATGTGGGGAGGTTCGATCCTTGAGAGTATGCGGGACAGGATGCTGGCTGTGTAAGGGCCAAACCATCTCCTGAGAAGGCACAGTACCTTGCAGTACTTCAAATCTTTGCCCTCAACTTACCCTCTACCTCACCCCCAACCCAAGCTATCACCTCGACCTCCTCAGGCCCCTCTCCATCTCCCTGTCAGCCTCCACATATGTCCATTTGCACCTTAGCACAAACCCTTGCGACTTTGACTCAGTCCCAGACCTGGCTCCAGCCTTGGGCCTGTCATGGAGAAGGAATTTCAAGACATCCAGCAGCTGGACTCCGAGGACAATGACCATCAGCTCAGTGGTGGCGAGGGGCCACACACTTTTGGGCAGAATCCCAGAAGAGAATATCCACTCGGGAAAGGCAAGTGGACATCTTCCCAGCTCCTCCTGTGTCAACTGCTGACTGTTCGGTGTCTCTTGGGGTCTCTGTGAAACTTACTCTTTGAGCAGAGACTGGGTCCTTCTAGCTGTGGTCTGGGCGCTGCTCTCTCTGCTTGCCAAGACCCTTTGGAGGGGCTGTGGGACACCTGGAAGTTGGAGCTGATTTCTCCCTCCTACTCCCGCCCCAAAGGCCATGTGTGTGTACCATGTGTTTGTGCGTGCCTGAAATTGCACAGAGGAATGCAGAACCAGCCCCCATGGTGCGTGAAGTGGGGAACTGGGACCAGAGAGGGCCTGGGAGATCCCTGATGCTCTTGGGCCTCCTGCCTGGCTGCTTTTCTAGCAAATCTTGCAAAGGTTCTGCATGTCTGGGAAAAAGGGTTAGGCAAAAGAGATCTGAGTGATTTAGGCAGAAAGCCAAGAGCCAGTGATGGAGGAGGGTATTCTGTGTGAGGGGCAGTGGGTGAAGGCGCTTGGTTCCACGGAGCGACAGGGACTGGGATGTGAAGCTCAGAGAGGGAGCTTGGTCAGCCTGGCTTGAGAGGGGTTCCGGCATTTCTGAGGCTGGCAGACGGAGGGAGGGCAGGTACTGGGCAGGGCAAGAGTGGGCAGGGCAAGTCCCACCAATGATTTCTTCTTTCTCTGGCAGTGGACAGGAGGATTTTCCATCTATCAGTGGGCTCCATGGTATGCACCCTAGGGTGCCTGGATCTAGGGAGCCCTCAACAGTGACTGGATATTGTTGAGCCTTCTGAGGTTGAAAGGATTCAGAGTTTGAGTGGAGAGGCGTGAAGGGGCCAGAATTTTTGAAATTAATGGAAGAGTGAGCTCACCTAAATACAGGGAGGGCCAATGGTGAGGGGCCCGCTGAGGTGCAGCCTAGCCCACGCATTCCCCTCCCTCAGGCCTGGGCCTGGAAGGACAGTTGTCACAGGAGCAGAGTTCATGGCCGACGGCCTCCCACTGTCCTCGGCGCTTGCCGTGGATAGGGTTTCCAGCGAATTCGGAACTGTTTTGACCATTGTTACCTCAAGTACTCCCCCTTCCTTTCCTTCAGGGACTCAAACAAGTATGCATAGGAAAATTAATACACTCCTGTTATGTTTTATATTTTTAGTGTTTTTATATGTGTAGAAAGATGTGGCCAACACTTAGATAATATTTTGTAGTGCTTTTCTTTTGAGACAGGGTCTTGCTCTGTAGTCCAGGCTGATCCTGAACTCACCTCTGGCAATCCTCCTGCCTCAGCCTCCAGAGTGCTGGGATTACAGGTCTGGGCCATCACACCTGGCTTGTAATAAATATTTTGAAAATAAAGGTACATTTGGCTTCAATTCCTCATTTTTCCTATGTGTGGTGACGCCTGAGACACCTGTATATTAACATGATACATCTATTGCTGGTGACTGACGCTTTCACCCTCTGCAATTGAATCCAAGGTCTTCCACATGCCAAGCAAGTGCTCAGTCACTAAGCTATGGCCAAAGCCCTTAAAAATATTTATTTTTCTCAGTCTTCTAAGTAGCTGGGATTCCAGGCTACCATGTCTGGTAGCTTTTTTTTTTTTTTTTTTGGTGTTTGTTTATTTAGATTACTTTTTCTCTCAGAGTTTCATTTTTTTTATTCTTTTGTTAACATGTATTTGTGATACATAATAATGATCAGCTTGAAAAAGTAGGAGGATTTAGACATCCCCTCTTGATTATCTTTGCTTCCCTTCCTCCATCCTTTGGGTTTCTCATGTCAGACAAGCCATGTAATGTTTAGCCTTCAGTCTCTGATTCATTTTGCTAAGCACGATGGTCTCATGGCATATCCGTTTTTTTCCTACAAATGATTCAAATTTATCTTCCTTTATGGCAGAGTAGTACTTCATTGTGTCAGCAGTACATCATCTTTATTCATTCATCTGCTGATGGACATATCAGCTGCTTCCAGGATTTGGCTGCTATAAATTGTGCTGCTGGAAACTTGGGTGTGCATGTATCACTCTTGTATAATGACTTTAACTCTTTTGGAAAGCTACCCAGAAGAGACACGGCTGGATCGAATGAGTTATCTGTTTTCAGTTTTTTTTTTTTTTTCGAGGAATCTCCATCCTGCTTTCTATAATGACTGTGCCAGTTTACAGTCCCACTGGCAGTGAAAGAGGATTTCTTCTTTCCCACAACCTTACCAGGATTTGTTGGTTTTTGAATTCATAATACCAGCCATTCTTACTAAGAGGAGCATTTCTCTGATGGCTAAAGATGCTGAATATTTTTTCATGTATTTAGTGGCCATTCAGACATTCTGAGAACTGCCTATTCACTTCAATTTCTCCTTTTTTTTGGATTGGGTATTTTATTTTGGAAGGTCTAATTATTTTCAGTTCTTAATAATCATCCTCTGTCTGAGGAGCAGCTGGCCAAATTTTTTCCTATTCGTTGATTTTCTCTTCCTCTGTTGACTGTTTCCTTTGCTGTGCAGAAGCCTTTTAATCTGATATAGTCCCACTAGTTGATTCTTGGTGTTATCTAATGTACACTGGGCATTTTATTGAGAAAATCATTGCCTATGCCTATGTCTTCAAGAGCTTTACCCATTTTTTCTTCATACAAGTTCAGTGTTTGCATTTTAATGTCCAGGTTTTTGATCTATTTTGCTTTAATTTTGGTACATGGTGAAAGATGAGGGTCTAGTTTCATTCTTCCACACATGGCTAACCAGTTTTCCCAGCACCACTTGTTAAAGAGGCTACTGACGATCAGATAGCTTAAGGTGTCTGAGAATGTTTCTGCATCCTCAATTCTCTTCCATTGATCCACCTGCCAGTTTTTGTGCCAATACCATTATTTTTTTTTAATCACTGTTGCTTCATAATACAACTTGGTGTCCAGTATCGTGATGCCTCCTGCTTTTGTTCTGTTGCTTAGGATTGTTTCGGCTGTTCTAGCTCTCTTGTAGTTCCATATACATTTTCTGATCTTTTTTTCTAGTTCTGTGAAAAATATTGTTGTTATCTTTATTGGGATTGCACTGAATTTGCATATCAATTTAGGTAGTATGAGCATTTTGACAGTATCGGCAGTACCAGTCTAGGTGTCTTTTCATTTTCTAAAATTCTCTTCAACTTTTCTTTTTCAGACTACTTACACCTTTCAGTATGGAGAGCCGTTACTTCCTTAGTTAGGCTGATTTCTATGTATTTAATTTTCTTTCAGGCAACTGTAAATGGGCTTGTTTTTCTGATCTCTCTCACTCTGTGTTGTCATTGTTCCTATAGAAGAATGTTACTGATTTTTGTATTGATTTTATAACCTGCTACTTGGCTGGCTTGCTTTTTTAAAATTTTAAATTAGGTTAAAGAGTTTTCTGGTGAAGTTTTTAGGGTACTTTATGTAAAGGATCATGTCATCCACAAATAAGGGTAGTGTGACCTCTTCCTTTCTTATACATATTCTCTTTCTTCCATTCTCTTATCTGATTGTACTGGGTAAGTTTTCAAGCATATGTTGAGTGGAAGTGGCAAGAGTGGGCACCCTTTTCTCGTTCCTCTCAGAGTTTCATGCTGTGTAGTTACTGTGATGCATTTAAGTCAACTAAATTCTTAGGCACTTCTAATCTTCTATCAATTCTAGTCTGTACAATTTGTATTCTAGACACCATAGTTTCAGTTCTAGAAGCTCAACTTGGAAATTTTCAATACTGTCTGCAGGTCTACTTCATGTCTTGACCATATGAAAGAGTTATAATATCTCTTTCAATGTCCATGTCTGCTAATACTAACGTCTGTGTCAGTTCTGCGTCTGTTTTGATAGCTTTATTTATTTATTTATTTTTGGTGTTGAGGACTGGACTAGAGCCTCATGCGTCGTAGGTAAGTACTTGACCACTGAGCTGCATCCCCAGTCTGTTTTGACAGGTTTATTAACTTCCTCATTATGAGTTGTATTTTTGTGCTTTGTGGTGTGCATGTGGTCTTTGATTGAAGGCCGTGCAATGTGATTTGTGCTTTGTTGGATTCTGGATACTTTTGCTTTCCTTAAATATTTTTGAGCTTTTTTCTTCACCCCCGCTAAGATGTGTTCAGTAACTTGGGATCAGTTTGATCCGGTGAATCCTAACCACCTTAGGTTTAGGCATAACTCCATATCCTCAGTGCAGCGTGTTTGTTGGAATTACCTCAATTTCCCCTTCCTGCTCTGTGACCTGAGACTTTCTCTAAGGAGTAATCCAGGGCAACTGAGAGACTGTCTCCTTTGCTTCCTGTCTTTTGGGGTAACTGCCCTTTGTTACTTGATGTCCAGGGTCTTGAATACTGAGGCTTTTAATAATTTTTTATTTCTTCATTTTGCTTGTTTCTGTGATTTCAACTTGAGCAAAACATTTCTCTGAGTTTCAAACTTTCCTAAGCAGCCTTTCACTGCTACTTTTGTTATTGCCACTTAACATGGGAATAAATGGAGGCAGCAAGAAATTGAATGCCTGACTGCGAACCCATTAGAGGAACAGGAAGCTGGGGTAGAGTGGGGACTTGAGTGAAATGACTTAGGCGTGGAAGATTAATATGTTAAATACCGTATGGTTTCTCGGACTTGGAAAACCCAGAACACAGACATTCTTTGGAACCATATGCAGTGATAGCCGGAGCCGGGGGAAGGGACAGGGAGGGGGTGGGAGGGTAGAAGATGGGAAGGGATTGTGAAGTCGGTGTGATACATAGATGTACATAACACCCAAATTCATTGTAAATACTATGTATTACATTTGTATATTAATAAAAATAGTGGGGAAAAAAGTAAAAAAATGTAAAAAAAAAAGAAATTGAATGTCTGAGATGGTTAGGGCTGCCGCTGTCCTACGCCTGCTTGTCACTGATGGGAAGCAGGACATGGGTCCTCTGACGGCAGTGCTGGGGAGGCAGCCAGCATGGAGTCTGGGCTGGGCAGGGAGGATTGGTCAGACAGAGCTTCTGCGGAAGCTGAGGCCCTTTTTGTGCTGCAACAACAGAACCCCCAAGACCGGGTAATTTAAATGAGCACAGACTTAAGGGTTCCGGTGCTAGCGACTGGACAGCATCCATCCATCCCCGAGGGTGGGGCTGGGTGACCTAGCCACTTCCCTTCAGGTCACTGACACTGCTGGATTTAGGGGACCAGCAGGCATCTGGGAGGGTACCGGAGGAGGGAGAGGCAGGGAGGCTGTGCTAGGGGCTGGGGGCTCAGAGCAGAGCCTCCTACCAAGCGTGGGTGGTTCTGAGTGTGGCTTGAGTGGAGGAAGGTGGCAGTCGCTGGTGTGAAAAGCTAGCGTTCTGGGTGGCTACTCATAGGGGCAGTCCAAGTCAGGATGGCAGCAGGAGGTGACCTTCGAGGGAAGACTCTGGGCCTCGTTCTGAGCCTTCTGAGAACGTGGAGGTGCCGGGGGTCCATGGCCCTGCTGGGGAGAGGGGGAAGGCCGTGGGGTCGGAGTCCAGGGCCGAGGAGTGGAATCATTTGTGCACAGGAGGATGATGCAGAAGCAGGAGCTTAGGGCTGGAGAGACAGCAGGGGCAGGCAGGCCAGTTAGCGTGTGTGTTGGGGGGTGACGTGTGGCTCAGCGTGCGTGCGTGCGTGCGTGTGCACAGGTGTAAGAATGTGCGCGTTTGCTATGTGTGGTGGTGCTGGCCTGTAATCCTGGCCTTCCATTCTGGGAGACTGAGTCAGGAAGATTGCAAGTTTGAGCCTGGCCCGGGGCATTAGCAATTTAGTGAGAACCTGGGGAGGGAGGGAGAGAGAAAAGGGGAGTGAGGGGGAATGTGTGTACCAGCGTGTGAGTGAGTGGTAGGTAGGAGAGGCTGCGTGGTAAGGGGTGTGTGTGCAAATGCGTGTTTCTGAATGAAAGAATGCGTGTGTGCGGTCAGGGTGTAGACGGACGGGCAGAAGAGGTGGCCGTGGGTGCCTGAGGGCTAAGGAGAGTGGTAGCCGTGAGCTTGGGTTTTCGTGGGGTGAGTAGGGGACAGAGGACGGCCCTTGGGGTTGGTCTGTGGTGCCACAGGAGGGACTCAAGGATCTTGGGGGGAATCTGGGGAGGGGAGGGATGGTACCAGTTTGGCTTGTGTGCAGGATGCAGGGATTGATATTAGGGTGAATACAGGGCCCAGCCTCAGGGTACCCCAACCCGAAAGAGCAGTGGCTGAGGAAGGGCAGAGACTAAGGCCAGGGACAATCAAACTCCTTCCTTAGGATGGACTCCTAGGAAGGTCCAGTGTGTCCCTCCCGCCTCTCTGTATCTCCCTGTCCCCAGGTCCAGGATCTTGGCTTTGCACAGAGCTGGTGTGAGTATTGTGTGAACATGTGGCTGGGTGTTGTGTGCACCAGTGTAGGAGCACCAACAGCCTTAGTGTGTGTTCACTGGGCTGTGGAGCAGACGTCAAAGCCCGCTCAGCCCCCGGGGTCCCTCTCTCTCTCAGGGCCGCCTTCTCCCCAGCCCCTCTCGCAGCGCCTCTGCTCCCGGCTCCGGCTCAGTCTGTTCGCGCTGGCCTTCAACGTCCTGCTGCTGGTGGCCATCTGTGTGATTGGGTCCCAAAGTGAGAGTCACAGGGCCGGCAGGGATGAGGCAAGGATGGGGAAGCGTTGTGGGCAGCGAAGGGTGCAGCGCGGGGCCTGTGCTGGACACAGTGGGGCGCAGCGTCGGGTGCCGTGATGGGTGGGAGGGGGGCAGTCACAGGGGCGGCGAGGGCGACACAGCCCCACACCCCACCCTGTCTCCACTGTCTCCTGACAAGGCACACAGCTGCAGGCAGAGCTGCGGAGCCTGAAGGAAATTTTCAGCAATTTCTCCGCGAGCACCCTGAGGGAGGTCCGGGCTCTGGGCTCCCACGGTGAGTGGGCGAGGGGGGAGTTCACTGATCCACATGGGTTTGGTGGGCTGGTGCTGCGCCTGTGATCGGGATGCGTTCAGCGGCTATGGGGACACAGACAGGAGCCGGGCAAGGCTTCGGGGGCTGCAGGGCCCCGAGAGGGCGGCTCAGAGGGTGGAAAGGTGAGGGAGGAGCAGGGAGGTCAGTGCCGGGCAGCAAGAAGCCGTGAGAGCCGAGAGTGAGGACGACCGCAAGCCCGCACGCTGGGGCTGTGGGTAGTTCTAGCACCCCGGGAGCTGGTCTGCAGGACAGCGTGAGTGAGAGGGCCAGAGAGTGGGCGGGGCCCAGGCCACGCCGCGAGCTTTGTGGCCGGGGTGGGCTTGGTTGTGAGAACGAGCGACTCAGGGAAGGGGTTTAAGCAGTCTGGCGGCCTGAGCCTCCACAGCGGTGTGGAGACCCGAGTGGAGCTGAGGGGGTCAGGTGGCAGACCAGGCCACATTCTGGGGCGAAGAGGTGGACTGCAAGTGGTGCCCCAGGAGCGCGGAGGCCCACGTAGGAGGCAGAGCGACTTAGCTTCCTTCTTTTTCAGGTGGCAGCTCAGGTGACAAGTTGACAGCCCTGAAAGACAAGCTGGAGAAATGGCAACAAGACCTAAAAACAGGTCGGAGATCCTCCCAGTGTGTGTGTGTGTGTCTGTGTGTGTGTGTGTGTTGCATGCATGCTGCATGTTCACATGTGTGCGGAATGTCTGTGTGCTGTATGAGGGGTGTGTGCACAAGTGCTGTGTGCGCGTGAGGTGTGCTATGTGGCGTGTGGTGGCACGTGTGCACGCGGTGTGCGGGTGTCTGCTTCTCTGGCCCACAGCTGGGACCCGGCCTTGGCAGGTGGGGACTCCCACGACCGCCACATCGCTGTTCGTCTGTCTGTCCCCTAGACCACTCCTCCTTGCTCCTTCACCTGAAGCACTTTCCCGTGGATCTGCGAACGCTGGCTTGTCAGATGGCGTTCCTGCGCAGCAACGGTAGGGACAGGGAGTCTCCAGCCCAGTATGTCTGTCCCCTCCAACTCGATCTCATTTTTCTCTGTCCCTCTGTCCCCTCAGGCACAGAATGCTGCCCCCCTAACTGGATAGAGCACGGAGGCAGCTGTTACTGGTTCTCTCGAGCTGGGCTGACCTGGTTTAAGGCTGAAAAGTACTGCCAGCTGGAGAAGGGCCACCTAGTGGTCATCAACTCCTGGGATGAGCAGGTGAGGCCGGGCTTCCCTAGGCAGGAGGCAACCTTGAGTGCAGGCTTACTGGCTTCTCTTTTTAACCTAAGGAAGAGTCCAGAAGCAGAAGTGTGGTCAGGCTCTGGGAGGGTCAGAGGGGAGCTGCCGTTGGTTCTAATAGGCGGAGACTGTGCCAAGAGCCCGGTGAGCAGGCGATGAGGGGCCAGCCAGGCTGACCTTGGGGCCAGGATGTGGGGGGGACACAAGCAAGGGCTGCGAGTACCTTTTCGCTGGACCGGCCTTCAGGTGTGTTTGTGTCCTGGGGGGAGAGAACAGAGCGGCAGAATCCAGGGGGCTCCTGCAGTGGATGACTGGGCCCCTCCACGGAGCCCTGTGCTTCCCCTGGCCACTGCTGCTGCAAAAGCAGCGCTTGGACCCTCAAGTGCGTGGGAAGAAGCAGCAGGGAAGAATAGAGAGGACATTATTGGGAAAAGAGGATAGTAATGGTAGCATTTACTGAGTGCTGAGTGCGTCCTAGCTGTGTGCAGCTACTCACGTTCGTCCTCACGGGCCTGTTGGGCAGCCACTCCTACCAGCGCCGCCGTGAGAGGAGGCCACTAAGGAACAGACAAGTGAAGGGGCTTGCCGCAGAGTTAGGAAGTCATGATGGAGCCAGAATTCAATTTTAAATAAAAAATTATTCTTTTTTCTGTAATTATTATTTTTATTAGTATGTGTTGCAATGCAAAATAATTAATCAAATGCGGAAATTGGCATATATACCTATGGTACCTCACTCATTCTTATGTTCTCTTCCCCTCCCAGCCCTTCCGTCTCCCCTCCCCATTCATTCCTAGGTCCCCTCCGTCCCCACAAAGGCTGCCTCCTTGTTTGTTTTAGAACCGGAATTCAGATCTGCTTGACCTCTTTGGCCAGTATTTTAACTACTACTTACTACCTTAGTAGTTGGGACCTCTGAGGCTTTGTTTAGCAGGAGCCTGAAAGTATCACAGTGCCAGAACAATGAAGTCATGTGACACAGGATATGTTTATTGGGTGCTTGCTAATGAGGCTCTGTGAGCACTTTACACGATAAAGCGATGGCGAACACATTTTGCTCTACTGATCAGGTTGAAATTGCCAATATTGAATTGATGTTGGCCTATAAAAGTATCAATTTCATGTCCTTCGGCCTCCGATTTCAGCACACTGTGAGTCGGCTCACGAGCTTGTGTTGGCTACAGCAGCTTCATGGTGAATTGTGCAATCAGTATCACGAAGTGAATGCCAGCATTCCACTTAATCCTTTGCCTTGAATTCCTCTCTAGTGATTATTTTTACTCTAAGTGGCCATCTGAAGCTTGTTGGCTTAAAAAGCAAGAGTTTATAAACTTTCCACATAAAAGATGAGGAAACTCAACCCAGTTCTTGTGGTATAGACTCCCCAGAAGCTGCCCAATCAATGGCGGTTAGAGGGTGTTTTCATGGCGCCATCTTGGGACTCTTCACCAGCTTTCGTGATGCGCAGTCCTGAATGGCTAGTAATACAAGCCTTCATCTTTGCTTTTTTTGTTTGTTTGTTTGTTTTTTTGGTAGAGGAAATCAAACAAAAGCCTCCCATAACTTCCACGACAAGTGTCCTTCTCGGTCACTGCTTTGAATGGATGTAATTTTGTCTGGAATCAAGTAACTACCTCTTAAAATGTGCATGATTATGGTACCGAGTCTATCAGAGGGCTTATGAGGATTAAATTTGAGATCAACTTTGTGAAGTACTCAGTACAAGTTTAGCCAGGACATGTTTACTATTATGAATAATGGTGTGTGGTCATGGAAGAAAAAGCATGGAACTGATGCTTTGGCCTGGAGCAGACCCATCTTGGGGTGTCTGAGAGGGGCATGTGGGTGCTTGCATGGATGAAGGAGGAATGTATAAGGGAGCAGCAACTCCCTCCCCTACTTGTTTTTTCCAGAAATTCGTTATGCAACACATGGGCTCCTTTCGTGCCTGGATAGGTCTCACGGACAGCGATGGCTCCTGGAAGTGGGTGGATGGAAGTGACTACAGGCATAGCTACAAGTGAGTGGCCTTCCTCCATCCCTTGTTAATTTGCCCTGGGACAGCCACCAGGCCCTGTACCTCAACATGCTCCCGCAGGTCCCTTGACAAAATTTCGCAATCCTCTCCTTCCTGCCACCCTACCTCCAAGGCTTTGTTTTGTTGGGGGCGGAGGGAGATGGGGGGTCGGGGAGGACTCGGTTGCTGTGATGTGGCAGGTCAGAACTTGAGCCTGGCTTTACCTTCTTAGGAACTGGGGCTTCCGCCAGCCAGATAACTGGAGAGGCCATGAGCTCGGCGGAGGTGAAGACTGTGCTGAGATTTTACCAGACGGCTCGTGGAACGACAATTTCTGCCAGCAGGTGAACCGCTGGGCGTGTGAGATGCCACAGAACATCACCAGCTAGGACGCCTGCTGTAGCATCTCACTCCGTGCCGCCCCAGCTTTGGGATCGTGAAGAAAAGAAGAAAAATGGAATCCTAGCCGTGGGAGGGGCTGAGAAATAATAGAAAATTGTCGCAGACCCGGGGAAGGCTGAGATCCTGCCTCCTGCAATCCATTGTAGTTACTATAATTTTCAGCCTCTTCAATGGAGTGGGAGAAGAAGAAGCAAGTATTTGAAGCTCTGTGTGGCTTGGTTATTTGGAACTGGGCCTGTAGGGTGCAAAAAAGTGTGTGGTGGGGGAGGATCTGGAGGAGGCAAGTCATAGACGGTGTGCTCCTTGACACTGGATCCCAGGGACACTGAAGAGGGCAGTAGAGATGAGCCTTGGGAGTGGCTGAAACGTCCATGGCTGGACACCTGGAGATCCGGGGGGTGGGGGGGTTCCTGAAGTAGAAGCTTTCCTTCAATTGAGGTTTCCCCACACCAGTTGCAAGGAACCCTCTCACTGCAACCTCAGCCTCCAGGGAAAACATTTGCCTGGAGAGAAGGAGGCCTGGTTAGATATCTTCTTGCTGCTTTTAGGGGGCTTCCTGCTATTTGAGTTTTAGACCCCAAACAGATCTAGACCTATCTTGAATCCAGGGTGAAGCGGATACACAGTTGATGGATTCACTTCCATTTCCGACGCCATTCAGAAAGTGACTAAAAGGATCTTTAAATGCCAGGCAAGCACTCATCTCAGTCGCAACTTTAGCCCCTCTAAAGTTTAAATTACAAAAGAATAAGTAATATCAGTAAAAAAAGGTTTCAAGCACATGCACACACTGTCATGTGTACATGTGTGAGTGTACACAGAGTGACCTTTCTTCCGCTTCTCACTTCTCTACAGAGTTGTCCACTTCCATCTTGTACGATTGCAATATATAATTGTATAGCTTGTTTTGTTCACTTGGCAGTGAGAGATTTTTCCTCATCAGACTTAGGCGCTGTAGAGCATTCCACAGTATGCATGTGCCTTATATTATTTAAACATTCTCTGTGGTGAGTTGTTCTCGTTTTTGTTTTCACATATAATGCATCAAGTAAATTTTTGCTTGTGTCCTGGTTATGTTTTCACTGCTGTGGCAAAATACCCAAAATCCACAATTTAAGAGAGGAAAGATTTATTTTAGCTCACAGTTTCATTACCGAGCCATGTCCTCAAATCTTTCTTTAAAAAAATTTTTTTTGAGATAGTCTTGTTAAATTGCTAGGGTCGGCAAGTTATGAGGCATGAAGCCAACAATTTTGATGATCCCTTTGTAGGAAAAGCTATAAGATTATGAAAACAAAAGCATTAAATGTTGCTATTTATTAAAAATATTACAACTTAAAAAGCTGAAAGCTATGGTAGACGTCACAAAATCCAGAAAATTATGCAATAGTTTTAACAATCTTCCAACATTGATCTAAAAAACCTATTTTTCTTTCATTTTTTCCCTGCATTCTCATTACTTACTTCTGAATTTGACAGAGATTTATAAATTCACATAAATTCAGCATTTCTTTTTCCCCATTTTATTAATATGTATATGTGTGATACATACTACTTAATTCTTTATTTCTACGAGGTCAGCTTTTTTTAGCTTCCACATATGAGGACAGGAGATATTTGTCTTTTAGTTCCTGGTCTATTTCACTTAACATACAGGAGAAATATTTTTTAAAAATGTATTTGATTAGTATATGGTTTTAATGCATGACAAGTGTGTGCATGTAGGGGATTGGTTCATCTATATATCATATCATAGTGCTGGTGAGGCTGTCGGGGGAAAGGAACCCTCTTACACAGCTGGTGGGATTGTAAACTGGTACAACCACTATGGAGGGCAGTGTGGGAATTCCTCAAAAGGCTGAAAATAAACATGCCTTTTGATCTACTGATGACTCTTCTGGAAATCTTCCCAAAAGAGTTAAAAGCATCATATAAAAGAGGTACATGTGTACCCATGTTCATAGCAACACAACTAACAATAGCTAAAATGTGGAAGACACCAACGTATCCATCAACACACCAACGGATACACAATTCATGGTATAGGTACACAATGGACTACTCCTCGTCTATAGAGACAGCGTTTCTTCCAGTACATTTCTTCTCTGTTGCTGGGGATCAGTTGCTTCAGGGTAGCTTGTGGCAGATCTCCTCCACCCAGTGACTCTGCTCAGTAGATGGCAGAAGCAGCCTGGAAAGCCGTTCTGTGCTGGGGGGCCAACTAGAAACACATACACTATGTGACTATAGCCAACGCGCTCCAGGCTCCTTTTGGCTCCAGCCAAGTGTGTTTTCAACCCTATTTCTCAGATGGATTTTTAAAAAGCTCACATGTAAAGGGAAGCATGAGAGAGGAAGGTGGATAGGAAAGTGGCCATCTTCACTTCCATTTCTGTGACGAAAGCCGGTGATGCCCTGTGAAGATGTCGCGAGGCTGTCCCTTGTCAGTCCGCAATGGTCCTGCGCCTGTGCTTGCGAGGTGTCCTCTTGCCTAAGCTTCATCAGGTTCCTGTGAATCCAGTTCTGTGCTCTGTATCACCCACCACCCGTGTCCTCAGCTCCCGCCCAGTGGTCGGGCAGGCCAAGGATGGGCTGAGATGTCAGACTGGAACCACGCAGGAAGGACCCTTGCCAAAGATGGCGTGCAGAGTGAGACTGAAAGAGGCTGCGGGTGCACAGCTGCAACACAGGTTGGGCCTGCTGCTAACCAGAGATTGTGTCATCTTCGTGAGGCACCCTTGTGGAGAAGAGGAGTCAGAGGGGTCACTAGGACACCACCATGGCGACTCGAGAAAGGCCAGTGTTGGATGCGGACTGCAGAGAGCACCATAACCATCACAGTAGCCCCAGCCTTGTTCCTGTAACTTTTTTCTTGCTTGTTTTTGAGTATCAGTGAGGAGGAAAAGGAAAACAACAGAGCAGAGTCCTCTGTTCCTGAGGAGTGAGTGCGTGGCCTTCAAAAGACATGGCCACTGAGCCAGATGAGCAATCTGCATCTCCTATCAGCACGCTCCTGCTAGGTTCTAATGCCGCGGCTGATCAACAGGAGGAGGAGCTTCCCCTACCCAGTCCTTGGGAGAATGGTCTTCAGGAGGTTGAGAAACACTGGACCGTAACATGTGTGGCAGGTTCTCTAGGCAAAGAGCTTGAGACAGAGGTCCTTTTGAAAATGATTCATCAGAAAAGTGTTATGAGATAATAGAGTGGGAGAATCGGGAAGGAGGGTGAGGAAGGGGAGGAGGCCCCGCAAGGGGGGACGGGAGCTGATGGTGAGGTGGGGATTCTTCCGAAAGGGATTCATCAGGATGTGGTTTCAACAATTTCAGACAAATTCTGAGGTGCTGCTGGTGGTGATTGCGTAATTTAGGGCAATCCCACAGAAGAGCGATGGGGAAGGCATAGGTCACATCTCAGAGTTGCCCTGGTAGGAACAATGGGGCTGGCTCACATCTGTCTTTGGTTAACAACTAGACGACCTTTTCCCTATGTGTTTCCAGATGATACCTGAGGGCAGTCCTCTGGCAAAGGGACACTAGCGCTGCCTCATGAGGATGAAGTCCCCTTGGGAACTAGTGTGTATGGGCAGGGTGAAGGGGCCCAGAGAAAGCCCTGGTGAGGTCAGCTGTTGCCTCGGCCATGGCAGATCCCCTGTCAGCACTGCAGAGGTTGAAGTTTTGGTTTGGTCTGGCCTGGACTTTGGACCTGAAATTAAAATTGTTGTTATACTTGACTGTATAGGAAAGAAAATGCAAAAAGTGTGCTTAGAAGCCATGAGTGGTGCCTTAATATTAATATATGACACTATCAGCTGAAGAAGCTTTCTTCTGTTCTTAATGAGCTGATTTTTTAAAAAAATCATAAATGGGCATTGAATTATATTGATATAATTATTCAGTTTTTCCTTATAGATTTCTAAAATAGTCAATTACGATACTTGGTTTCTGATTACTAAACCAGCTTTGTTGTCTTAGTTTAAACTTCACTTGGACATAGTGTACTGTGTGTTTAACTCATATGTTTGGATTTAGTGGTATTACAATCTTTTTACACTTTCTTTCCTCAACTTCTTTGTACCTCATTCCCCGTTTCCTTTGGTTAAACACTTTACCGTAGTTCATTTTTTGTATTGTGACTTGGGTCATACATTTTTGTGTGGTTAAAAAGAAATCACCATAGGAATTATGAAACACATTTAACTGTTTATAGTATTTTGTTACTTATACAATGCTTCATTACTTTAATTGGAATGCAGAATTTTTAGCATATTATAATTCTTTTTCTCTACTTTTATGTTATGGGCTTCTATATTGTCCTCCAAAATCTTCATATTGAAGCTTTAATTGAAGCTGTATTTGGAAACAGGGCTCTTAAGAAGGTCATCGAATTAAAATGAAACCATTAGGACAGATTCTACTCTTATCTCATGGTTTCTTTTCAAGAAGATGAATTTGGACACAGGAAAGACTAGAGAGATGGGCACGCACAAAGAGAAGAGCGTGTGAGGAGACAGCAGGAGACAGCCACCTTCAAGTCAGGAAATATGACTCAGAAAATAAATGACACCTTGACCATAACTTTTTGCCACCAGAAACTGTGAGAAAATACGTTTCTGCTTTTTAACGGTAACAAAAAGTAGCCAGCAATGCCCAGCTCCTACCTGACTGTTCTATTGCCTTGAAATTTATTTTAGCAAATAAACTAGCCCATCATGGATCAGTGTGGCCGCCCACAAAGTCTCAGTACATGGACCAGATATTCAGGAGTTCTTTTCCAGGTGTCATATGCTTGGCCTGTAGTCCTAGTAGACTCTTCATTTCGATCTGAAGCTCCATGAATAGTCTATTGTCTACATTTCTGTTAGCATCTGGTCTCCTAAACTCATGACAGAATGAGATTTTTTTTTTTTTTTTTTGCCAGCTACTCCTCAGACAGTGGGCTATTATTTAGAATATACAAAGAACTGAAAAAATTACATCCCCTTCAAAATAAAAGACCAATCAAAAAATGGGCAACTGAAATGAATATACAGTTCTTAGAAAAGTAGTACAAGTGGCCAATAAATACACAAAAAAAAATGTTCAGCACTTCTAGCCATAAGAAAATTGTGAATCTAGACAACACTGAGGTTCCGTTTAACTCCAGTAAGAATGGCTGTTTCAAGAACTCAAAAAGCACCAATACTGGTAAGGTGGTAGAGAAAAAAAGAAACCCTCTACGTTGTTGGTGAGACTATAAACTGGTACAACCATTATGGAGATTCCTCCAGAACTGAAAATAGATATCCCATTTCACCTAGCTATACTTCTTCTGGGTATCTTCCCCAGAGTCAAAGTCCTATTCAGAGTTTCATTCTTCTGCATGTGGACAATCAGTTTTCCTGGTTATCTTGATCCCAGCCGGTCCTTTATGATTTACGTGACCTACTACAAATCTTCCACCTCTCTGTCACCTAGGAAGTGGGGATCAGCGTGCCAACTGCTCCACTGGGTTGCTGGGTGCGATGCTGCTAAATACTCGGGCCTGCAACAAGTGCTGCATTTAAATTTTCTTCCCTAATCTTAAACCTGTATTGCAATTATTGTCTGCAAATCCACTTGGTAACCATGAGCTTCTCTTCTGTGTTATCTGGGTTCGTTGATCATCCTAGATGCGCTGTTGTTTTCAGAGGTAATCTGAGTTCACTCATTCATTTCGCAAACATTATGGCAAAAAATATCTGTGAAATAAAACCTCACAACTTACTACACCTGTATGTGTGTAGCCATCCCTCAGTAACCTCAGAAGAATGGGTCTAAGAACTGCATACATGCCAAAGTTCATGGATTTTCAACTCCTTTGTATAAAATGATATCTGCTTACACTCTCTTGTATACTTGTCACTTGTTATGATCTATGCTTTGAGGAGTAATGGCAAGAAAGAAAAGCCTGTGTGTGACCAATAGAGATTCAATTTCTTTTTGAATATTTCTCATAATGGTTGGTGGAAACTGAATATGGTGGCCCAGTGAGGTGCTTTCAGAAATATATCAATAAATATGCTTAGGAACATATTTTAAAAGCTGTACTTCAAATAGCTATCTCTGCACTTGAGGGTCACAGGTGGCATGCACTTTTTATTTTGTTGCCCAAGCATTGGTGAATATATGCCTTAAAGTGGTATCTCCCCTCACCTTGGCACCTAATAACCAAATTGAGGAAGTTTGGCTTTTCACCCGTCCAATGTGGGCTTGTGGGGTGATTCTAGTGCCCAAAGGAAGAATCTATCCAGAGAAGACAGACTTGAAACTGTTTCCACTGGGAGCGGAGACTGACCCCTGGCTGACTTGATCTCCTCAGTGTACTGAAGCTCTGGGCAGTGGATGAGGGCGATTGTACTTTCGGGGGTGACTGGTTTTCATTAAGAAAGGAAGTTGGTCTGTTGCTTTACAGTGAGGAATGAGAGGACTGAGTCTGCCATCCACAGGCTTACTGGGTATCACATAATATTTCCGCATCCAGTGGCAACCATGGCCAGTGGCGTGTTTGTGCTGATTCAACAAAAGCAGGCCTCCTAGGGACGTGAACACTGTAGAAATGCACTTGTGGGTCACTTCGCCCGTATAAAAGAATCCGGACCCACTGAGGTGCTGGGAGAGGATACGGAATTGCAGCAAGGGCAGTGGAAGGAAACCACGATCGTTAGCGTGGAAGAAATCTCAGAGACAGAGCATGTGGGAAGGCGAGAAGGACGTTTGTGAAGATGTTAAAAAGAAACCAGTCTGAGAGGAGATCTTTCCAAACAAAACCCACCCCAGATATTCCATAGAAATTCAGCAGAATGACCAGCGTTAAGGAGTCTGGTAATTCCCCTCTTGCTGGCAAAACTCAGCATTTTTCTTCATTTGCTTTTCATGTTTGCAGAAAGCTATGGCATGACTTTAGGGATCAATGTTGCAACATTCGAGCCAGAGTTCTTTTTCCTAGAGAGTCAGCAACTTACTGGGAAATGCTCAGTCTAATTTATTTTGGAGACTAGAAAGAGCACTGCTTTTGTGTGGATGTGAAATACACATGTAATTTACCAGCAAAATCCTGTCCTCTTGCCTTTCACAGTATGTCCAAATTGAAACACCTAATAACCGTTCAAGCAAACATCAGCATCTCCTTGCCTGGACTCTATTTCAAAACTTGTTCGTGTTCATGAAGTTTGTGACACAGCAGCCAAACTGTCCAGTTACATGCAAGTCAGACATATTCTTCCTCTGCTCCAACCCACCCAAAGTTTGCCCTCTGACTCAGAGTAAGAACAAAACTGTAACAACAGCCCAGGAAGCCCTGGAGAAGGGACATCTGATGTTACCCCTTTGTGACTCAGCTACAGCTCTTCTTTCCAGCTCTTTCTTAATGAAGGATCTGGCATCTCTGGCCAACAGCATGCCCTCACTGACATCAGATATTCTCCCGCCTCAGGACCTGTGCCCTCTGCCTGCAATGTTTTTCCTGCCAGAGCTCCTCACGACTTGCCTTGTTGCTGATTTCAGAGTTTACTCAGCCATCATCTTCGGAGAGCCCTTTCCTGAAATTCTGTTCTTTCTTTATTTTTTGAGACAGGATGTCACCCTGTAGTCCAGGCTAGTCCTGAAATCATTATGGAGTCCAGGCTGGCCTTGAACTCACTGTAATTCTTCTGTTTCAGCCTCCTTGGTGTTGGGATTACAGGGATGAGCCATCATGCCCAGCTGGGGAATCAAATCCAGGGCCTTGCATTTGCTAGGCAAGTGCTCTAATCACTGCTACTTCTTCAGCCCCTAAGAGTCTACTTTTGACAGCCTATTAAAAAGACTATCTCATGTTTCTGGTATATTTTCTCTCATAGCACACGTCACCGTATGACATTATACTATATGTATTTGTCAAATTTATGTTATTTATTAGTCACCTACTAGAGGGTAAGATCAGTGAAGGCAGGGCCATTTTTATCTGTTGGCTTCTGACATATGTCTGTTCTGAAGCAGGATCATGGCATTTGTCAACACTAAGAAAATCTGTGTTAAATGGATGAATAAGAGGACAGATGAGTGACTGCAGAAACATGGCATGTTCTTTGTAGGGGAGATTCAACAAATGTTGATATTCCTATGTGAGCATGGGACAACATCACACTAGACAGTTGAGCTGCCCAAGTCCTTTCCTGGAAGGTCTTGGTGACCCACTGATGGAAGTGTGACTTGCTGATAACCACTTGCCCTGAAGTCATTCCTTTTCTGGGGCTACCTGTCTCCAGTGTCTGGCCACGGTGGGGTGACAAAGAGCTTCCGTGTCGGCTCAATGATGGACAACTGCGATAGTGACATTTTCCAAAATTCTAGAACTTTGGTCTCTCTCTACCTGTGACCACTGGAGAGATTATGTCAACTTGAGGTAATCAGGAACCACACCTGGATTAGGGTTTGGGAACCACGCCTAGATTAGACAATTGAGAACCAGCCTGGATTAGAGTGTGAGTGATTTGTGGGCCCACAAATGAGGCAAGAACACCCACAGATGTGGGAGGCCCACCTGGAATTCGAATGGTATAAAAAGAAGGAAGAAGAAAGATTGTTGCAGCTTCTTCCTCTGGGAAAGCTCTCTCTTTGGCAATTGTCTGCACGCTGCAGATCTTCATGACAGATTCGCCTCTCTGCCTGTTGCCGATCTTCAGTCACTGATTTTCAGTTGATGATCTTCAGTCTCTGGTCTTCGCCATTATTCTTCGAACAACCAAGATCCACAGCAACTCTCATGGGCTGTCCGGCCGTCCCCAACAGGTGTTGTACTTCATGGCTAAGCAGCCATTGGACACTCCAGCTCTCACACATGCAGGCTGCCATCTTGGGCTATCTCTATCAGATTTGTAAGCCTTCCAAATAGATCCTTTGGTTATAATTTCTGTAAATTCTGCCTTTTGAAAGAACCCAAACTAATACAGATTTTGGTACCAGGCGTGGGGTTCTCAAGAGACAGAATTACAACAATGGTCTTCTCTAAAATATCTAGTGATGTCTGGGTTGGTTACCTCATTCTATGAGATCTAAAGTTGCTGTAGCCCCTCCTCCTAATAATATCAGGAGACCTGATGGCTCATGGTGTGAACTGTCTGAAATAATACAGGTACTGGATCCTTTTGACTGTCTTGACTGCCCACTTGTGAAGAGTGGTGCATTTGGTAATTTTGTCTATAATATATTTGAAAACTTCTAGAAAAGTGAAAAATATGATGATGCTGGCTGGCTATTCTTAGTGTTTTTGGACAAACTAGTGAAGGAGAACAATGAGCTCAGAGATTCAGACTTCCAACACCAGACACGCATAGACTACTTGAAAGCATCTAAGCATGTTCTGGAGAAAAATCTTCTCTCATTTAGCCATAGGGCTGAAGTTGCTGAAAATCAAACTCAAGCCCTCATAATCAGATTAGCTGAATTACAGCGCCCGGTCAATGCTCAGCCTAGAAAGGTATCTGAAGTTAAAGTGAGGGTGCTAATTGAGAAAGAATGGGACTCCACCAATCGGGATGGAGATGTGTGGGAAGAGCAGGGAGACAGTGAGGAATCCATAAATCCTGAAGAGGTTATTTTGCCAGAAGAAGGGGTTCCCCCACCTTCAGCAGCCACACCCTCAGCAGCAGAGGCTTCCCCAGCCCTGCCTTCTGTGCTGTTGAATTCTCCGCTACTACCAGAGAAAACTAATCCTGTGTTGCCTATGGAGACAGTCAGGAAACTCCCCGATGCAATTACCAGGCAGGACAATGCTGGTGCTCTTCAGGACCTGCCTGAAGACCCACCTACTTTTTCCTCTAGGCTGAGAAGCAGGGTTAAGTCTCAAAGAGCCTCTAAGAGTGAGGTCCACAGTACCACTCATGAGGTGCGATACACCCCCAAGGAACTTCCTGAATTTTCTAATTCTTATAAGCCGAAGTCTGGAGAACAAATATGGGAGTCGATTTTAAGTGTATGGGACAGTGGTGGAAGAAATATACACCTGGATCAGTCTGAATTTCTCGATATGGGTCCATTGAGCAGGGATTCAGGATTTAATGTTATAGCTTGTGAATTAAAAGAGGTACTAATAGTTTATTTGGTTGGTTGGCAGAAATATGGATTAAAAGAGGGCCTGCTGTGAGCGAGCTGGAAATGCCTGATATTCCTTTGTTTACTATTGAGTAGGGTATTCAAAGGCTTAGGGAAATGGGAATGCTGGTGTGGATCTGCCAGATGAAATCAACTCATTCCGATTGGGAGCATCCAGACCAGGAACCCCTTACTATGCCTTTGAGACACCAATTTGTGAGGGGAGTGCCAGCATCTTTGAAATGCCCTGTCATCTCTCTTTTCTGTGTGCCAAACCTTATAGTGGGAATGGCAGCCACACAATTACAACAGTTAAACGGCAGGGGTTTTATTGGATCTTGGAGTGGCAGGGGCCAAGTGGCAGCCGTTAAACACCTAAGTCAGGGTGGACGTACTTATCATAATGTACAGCAGAAGCAAAGCAGTGATCGGAATGGGCTGACACGTGTGGACCTATGGCATTGGCTCATCAGTCATGGTGTACCTGGAAGTGAAATCGATGGGAAACCTACTGAATTTGTCTTGGATTTATATAGGAAAAAATTTCTAGGGCAACTGAGCAAACAGGTACCTCAAATAGTAGCAATAAAGAAACACGTTCTCTCAATCAATTTCCAGACTTAAGCCAGTTTACAGACCCCATACCCCTTGAAGGAAGGGAAGGCTGGGTCCCCTTAAGGAAGAAGTTACATTATCAACCAGTTATAATGTCAGTATTTCTCCTATCCTTCCCCAAAGGGACCTACAGCCCTTCACCAAAGTAACTGTGCATTGGGGAAGGGGAAATGATCAAACATTTTGGGGACTACTAGACACTGGCTCTGAGCTAACACGAATTCCAGGAGATCCAAGACATCATTTTGGATCTCCAGTTAAGGTAGGGGCCTATGGAAGTTAGACGATCAATGGGGTATTGGCTAAGGTCTGACTCAGGGTGGGCCCCACAGGTCCTCAAGTTTATCCTGTAGTCATTTCTCCAGTTTCATAATGTATAATTCGGATAGATACCCTTAGTACTTAGCAGAATACTCACATTGGTTACCTAACCTGTGGTGTGAGGGCCATTATGGTAGGGAAGGCCAAATGGAAGCCATCGGAATTGCCTTTACCAAGGAAAATAGTAGATCAGAAACAATATCACATCCCTGGAGAGACTACAGAGATTAGTGCCACCATCAAGGACTTAAAGGATGCAGGGGTGGTAGTTCCCACCACATCCCCATTCAACTCTCCTATATGGCCAGTGCAAAAAATTGATGGATCCTGGAGGATGACAGTGGATTATCGTAAACTTAATCAGGTGGTGACACCAATTGCAGCTGCTGAGCCAGATATGTGGTTTCCTTACTTGAACAGATTAACACATCTCCTGGTACCTGGTATGCAGCTATTGATTTGGCTGATGCATTTTTCTCCATACCCGTCCATAAGAACCATCAGAAGCAATTGGATTTTAGCTGGCAAGTCAGCAGTATACCTTTACTGTGCCACCTCAAGGGTGTATCAACTCTCCGGCCCTGTGTCACGACATAGTCCGAAGGGATCCGGATCTTCTTGCCCTTCCACAGGGTGTAACACGGGTCCACTATATTGATGACATTATGCTAATCCATCCCAGTGAGCAAGAGGTGGCAACCACTCTAGACTTGGTGAGATATTTGTGTGTCAGAGGCTGGGAAATAAGTCCCACCAAAATTCAAGGGCCCTCAGCCTCAGTAAAATTCTTAGGAGCACAGTGGTGTGGAGCGTGCAAAGATATCTCTTCTGAGGTAAAAGACAAATTATTACATCTGGTACCTCCTGCTTCAAGAAAGAGGCACAACTCCTCATAGGCCTACTTAGATTTTGGAGGCAGCATATCCCTCGCTTGGGTGTGTTACCCTGACCAATTTACCGAGTAACTCGAAAGCTGCTACTTTTGAGAGGGTACCAGAAGAGGAGAAGGCTCTGCAGCAGGTCCAGGCTGCTGTTCAGGCTGCTCTGCCACTTGGGCCATACGACCCAGCAGACCCATTGGTGCTTGAGGTGTCAGTGGCAGACAGGGATGCTGTTTGGAGCCTCTGGCAGGCTCCCATAGGTGAAATACAATGGAGACCCTTGGGATTTTGGAGCAAGGCCCTGCCATCATCTGCAGATAACTACTCTCCCTTTGAGAAACAGCTTCTGGCTTGCTACTGAGCCTTAGTGGAAACTGAACGTTTGACCATGGGACACCAAGTTACCATGAGACCTGAGCTGCCCATAATGAACTGGGCGCTGTCTGACCCTTCAAGTCATAAAGTTGGACATACGCAGCAACAGTCCATCATTAAATGGAAGTGGTATATACGTGACCGGGTCCGAGCATGTTCAAATGGCACAAGTAAATTGCATGAAGAAGTAGCTCATACACCCGTGGTGCCTACTCCGGCTATATTGCCCTCTGTCCCCCAGCATGCACCTGTGGCTTCATGGGGTGTACCCTATGATCAGCTGACAGAGGAAGAGAAGAGCAGGGCCTGGTTGACAGATGGTTTTGCAGGTTATGCAGGCACCACATGGAAGTGGACAGCTGCTGCACTGCAGCCCCTCTCTGGGACATCCCTGAAGGACAGTGGTGAAAGATGATCTTCACCGTGGGCAGTACATCTGGTCGTGCATTTTGCTTGGAAGAACAAATGGCCAGATGTGCGAATATATACTGATTCATGGGCTGTAGCACATGGTCTGGCTGGCTGGTTTGGGACATGGAAGGAACACAACTGGAAGATTGGTGAGAAAGACATTTGGGGACGAGGTGTGTGGATAGACCTCTCCACGTGGGTGGAAGATGTAAAGATATTTGTGTCTCACATAAATGCTCACCAAAAAATAGCCTCAGAAGAAGGTGACTTAAATAATCAAGGGGACAGGATGCCTTATTCTGTTGAGAGCAGTCAACCTCTTTTCTCAGCCACCCCAATGGGCCCATGAACAGACTGGCCATGGTGGCAAGGATGGAGGTTCTGCATGGGCTCAACAACATGGACTTCCCTTCACCAAGGCCGACCTGGCTATAATCACTGCCGAATGCCCACTCTGCCAACTGAAACACTGGGTCCCAGATATGGCACCATTCCTCTAAGTGACCAGCCTGCAACCTGGTGGCAGGTGGATTATATTAGGCCACTTATACCACGGAAAGGACAGCATCTTGTCCTTGGTGGGTTGGATTCTTACTCAGGCTATGGATTTGCCTTTCCTGCACATAATGCTTCTGCCAGAACTACCATTTGTGGACTTACAGAATGCCTCATCCATCGTCATGGTATCCTGCACAGCATTCCATCTGACCAGGGAACACATTTTACAGCTAAAGAAGTGTAGCAGTAGGTTCACACCCATGGAATTCACTGGTCTTACCGTGTTCCCATCATCTAGAAACAGCCAGACAGATCAAACAGTGGAACAGCTTTCTAAAGACACAATTACAGCATCAGCTAGGTGATAATACCTTGCAGGGTTCGGGCAAGGTTCTTCAGAAGGCTGTGTGTGATCTGAATCAGCCACTAATCTATGGTACTCCCATACCCAGGATTCATGGGTCCAGGAATCCAGGGGTGGAGACAGAGATGGTACCACTCATCATCACCCCAGTGACTCATTAATGAAATATCTGTTTCTTGTCTCTGCAATCTCGCACTCTGCTGGTCTAGAAGTCTTAGGTCCAGAAGGGGGAAGGCACAGCAACAATTCCACTGAAGTGGAATAGAGACCTGGTCATTTTGGCCACCTTGTACCACAGAACCAGTAAGCAAAAATGGGAGTTATGGTGTTAGCAGGGTTGACTGATCCAGACTACCAAGGGGGTTGGATTGATACTCCATAATGGAGGCAAGGAGGACTATGTTTGGGCTACAGGATATCCTTTAGGGGGCCTCCTCATCTTATCATGTCCTGTTGTTAAAGTCAATGGCAAACTGAAACAACCCAATCCAGACAAGATGTCAAATGGCCCAGAACCTTCAGGAATGAAGGTATGGGTCGTCCCACCAGGGAAAGAACCGAGAGCTTCTGAGGTTCTTGCTGAGGACCAAGGAAATACAGGATGGGTAGTAGAAGAAGGTAGTTATAAGTAGTAGCTATGACCACATGACCAGTTACTAAAAGGAAGACTGTGATTAGAATTTTTCTCAGCCTTAGTATTGGAATTTGTTAAGTTACACTCTAATGTTAAGCAATTGAATGTTAGAAGAATAGATATTCTCTGAAGAGGAACTCAGTTCTCTATTGTGGGGAGTAATTTATTGCGTTTCTGTTTGTACTCAGTGCAGTTGTGCTATGTTAGGCATAAGTACTAACTTGGCTATTGTACTTGGGAATTGAGTATGTTTCAAGGAGACGTGTTTGGTTGTCAAGTTAACAAGGGGTAGATTGTGACTGTAGGAGAGATTATGTCAATTTGAGGCAATCAGGAAACACACCTATATAAGGTTTGGGAACCATGTCTAGATTAGGCAATTGGGAACCAGCCTGGATTAGAGTGTGAGTACTTGTGGGCCAGCAAATAAGCAAAGAACACCCACTCGGATGTGGGAGGCCCCACTGGAACTCAAACTGTTAAAAAGGAGAGAAGAAGAAAGACTATTACAGCTTCTTCCTCTGAAAAAGCTCTCACCTTTACAATTGTTTACGGATGCTGACTTGTTTCACACCACAGATCATTAGTCACCAATCTTCAGTTGCTGATCTTCATTATTGTTCTTCGAACATTCGAGATCCACAGCTCACTCTCACCGGCTGTCCTGTAGTCCCAGATGGGAGTTCTACTTTGCAGTTGAGCAGCCATCGGGCACTTGAGCTCATGCACGTGCAGGCCGCCATCTTGGACTAGCTCTATCCTCAGATTTGTAAACCTTCCGGGTAGATCTTTTGTGTTATAATTTCAGTAAATTCTGCCTTTCAAAAGAACCCAAACTAATACACTACCCAACTTTGCTTTTTTCCTGGTGTCGATCTTTAATAATTAGCTCACACCCCAAATATAGTCTCAGCATTTGCTTCCAAAAACTCAAATGCATTAGTCAGCTTACTGCCAGTATAACAAACACCTGAGATAATCAATTTGGAAGGAGCAAAGTTATATTTTGGCTCACTGTTTTAGTGATTTCAATCTGCGATTGATTGACCCAATGCTTTGATCCTGTGGTGAGGCAGCACATCATGGCTAAATGTGTGGTGAGGCCAAACCTCTCAACTCATGGCCAGGAAGCAAAAGAAAAAGAGGAAGTGGTGGAGGTCCCATGATATCTTTAGAGAGCGTGTCTTCAATGACCAGAAAACCTCCCACTAGGTCCCAGATCTTTAAAAAAATTGTTATTTTGCACTATTGGAAATTGAACCCAGGACCTCCACATGCAGGTCAAGCACTCTGCTACTGAGCTACTACTTCCTTAATCCTTTACAATTCTTTTAATTAACTTAATTAAATTATTTTTGAGTCAAAGTTTTACTATGTAGTCCAGGTCAGCCTAGAACTTGCAGTGTAGCCCAGTCTGATCTCAAACTTGCCTTCCTCTTGCTGGAGCATCACAGTAGCCAGGAACTATGGCATAGATCCAAAATGTCCCCTAAAATTCTCCTCTTTGGCGGTGGGGCCTGGTGGAAAGAGATGAGGCACTGGGGAACAACCTAAAAGGATGTCTTCCTGTTTCTGGCTCCTCCCATATCTCACTCTACTTCCTGGCTACCATGGAACAAACAGTTTTATTCTGCCAAGCTATTCTGCACTGCCATTTCTGACCTGGAGCCAATCAGCCATGGGCCGAACTCTCTAAAACTGTGAACTAAATTCTCTCTCTCTCTCTCTCTCTCTCTCTCTCTCTCTCTCTCTCTCTCTTTTTTTTGAGCAGGGGATTGAACCAGGCCTTCACACTGAGCTGCAGTCCAAGCCCATTTTTAATTTTTTGTTTTGAGACAGAGTCTCGCTAAGTTGTTCAGTTGCCCGGGCTGGGCTTGAACTTGGAATCCTTCTGCATCAGTCTTCCAGAGTGATGAGATCACAGGCCTGTTGCACCAAGCCCAGCTCTCTTCGCCCTTAATTCACAAGTGTTGGTTATTTTATCCAGCAGGGTGAAAGCTAATACACTGGATTACAGGTGTGCACCAAAATATAGCTTAGGTCCCACCTTTTAAGTGTTCTATATTTTCCTAAGAGGGACATGTTGGGGACCCACGTGTCTAATACATTGGCCTTCTCTTTGGAAGACATTCCAAACCCCAGATCTATCTCCAGCCTGTGCATACCAATGAAAATAACTGATAAAAGCAGAACCAGAAAACAAAGCCATCCTGGAGACAGCCTGTGTGTTTACCAGTAGGGAGACGTTTAGTAAATACATGGCAGAACTCGTGGTGAAGTGGGGTGCAAGTGAACCAAGCACGTTTCGGGGGCTGATTTGGAGAAATGATCCTGAGACATTGTCAACGGAGTATTTTTTAAAGCCAGTAGACAAACACCATCCCATGTACAGTATGTTTACATTATATTCACTTGTCCACACTTGGGCTCCTTCCTCTTGAAAGGGACCTTCTACGATCGGGATATTGAGTATCTCCTAAAAGCCTCCAGTATTTGGAACTGTGTGTTATTGGGAAGCAGAGCTTGGCTGGAAGGGGCGGATGATTGGGGTTTAATCTGGAGTGACTGTGTCAATTTGTTGCAACTGGGGAGCCCAGAGAAGAGATTTCAGGTATTTTGTTACTGACCTGTGGACCAGGAAATGAAGGAAGGGCACCCACTCTGTCGGGGGTGGGGGGGGGACGGGACGGGACTGACAGCTCAGCACTAAGGAAAGGAAGGAGGAAGCAGCATCATTCCAGCTTCTTCCTGGGAAAGCTCGCCATCTTTGCTCCTGCTGGACGTGGCTTCTGTCTGCAATGGGGTGACCCACTCTCCAGCCTCTATCGTGCGTGTGGGACCTTCTGAAACCGTGAGGTAAATAAATCTTCCCTCCCTTATACTGTGGATGTTGGGTATCTTGTCACAGCAACAAGTAACTAAGACAGGACACGTTCATGGAGCCAGGGCAGGCCGTGGTGGAGCTGACGGAGTCATAGAGTGAATGGAATCCAGCTCACAAGGCCAGTACATGTGCAGAGAACCAAGCCAGGGGACCGTAGCACCGGGTTTGATGCTGGGTGGCTCCGTCCATCATCCAAAATGCTTCCCAAGGTGCTTGGGACCCATTTGGTTATGTGAAAAATGTAGGGATGATTTTCCTCAAGAATTGATGCTCAGTAAAACTTTGTTCCTTTTACTGATTCATTCTGGCCAGGACATCCTCGTCTTTGTTGCTCTGTTTCTCCTGGCTTGGAGCGACAAGGGAGAGTTCTAGCTGTGGAGCTTGATGAGGCTTAAGATGCCAGGGAGTCAGGCAAGGATTGAGCATCTGCAAGAATGGGCTCTGTCAAGCCTTGGGTTGATGATCGAGACAGCTCACAATCTGGGGAAATTCAGAGACAGGAATTGATGGGGAAGTAAGGCAGAAATGAAAGAAAAAAAAAACCGAGCTGTTCCTTATGGCAAAGCCCCGCGCCCCCGCCACTCCAGTACCATAGAATGAGGAAATCAGGGGAGCCCCAAGAAAGAGGAAGGGGAACAGACACGACCAAGAGGTGACAGCACACCTGGCCCCCTGCCTCACGTCCTCCGGATCTCCGGGTGTGTTCCAGTTGCAGCTTATTCTCATTATTATTTATTGTCCAAAGTTGAGTAGATGAGATGTTGCATGTTATGGATTGTTGGCTTTCAGATGCAAATTCAGCAGGACTCCGTCACAGGCGTGACTCTCCTTTGGTCCCGCCCACTTCAAATTTCAGGATATAGTTCTTGACTTCCCACCTTTTGTCACTGCTGCACGACAGAGCTACGAGTCCAGGACCTCCAGACTTTGCACAGGTACCAGGGCTGGGCGTACAGGGAGATCAGCTGGGACAGAGAACGTGTCAGAGGGGGATTTTGGGTCTTGGGTGGGAGGAATTGGTGAGAATTTTAGGGGAAGTGGTATGGAATTTAATTACCAAGCGAAGATTTGAGACTCTATAACCCTTCCTGGGCTCTGGATTGAATTATGGCAGTCATATTCCTCAGCCACAACCTATGACTTGACCTCAGCCCTGCCTATGGACTGACCTTCAGCCCCCAACTCCAATCACGGTCCTAACCTCAAGTCCCCCTTCAGCCCCAAGCTTACCTTCAACCGTAGATTCAGCATGAATATTGACAAGAGCTCCAACCCCAAATAACACCCCAACATTACTTTCTTGCAGTTCCAGTGTGTTGTAGTGCTGTTTATGGCTCTGCCATGAGTACTGATTCCAGTCCTAACCACCTCTGACGTAGCTCAATTTTATTCCTAGTCATAGCAATAGATTTAGCTCCAATTTTATCTGCAGTTTTAATTTCAAATTCAACTTAGATGCAGGTTAAAGTCTGATCCTGACCTTAATTCTAATCTCAGCTGCAGCCTTCCTTCCACCTTGGCCTCAGCTGCACTCTCCTCCCAGGCTCCTCCTTCACCCCAACTTTGCACCAGCTTGGATTCTAATCTCTGAAACTCAGCTCTGACAGAATCAGAGACTGTATTTTGGTCCAAGAATGGACAAGAAGTATGCAAATTTACAGGACTCTGGGAGTGAGGAGAGGAATCCAGATGTGAAAAAAGGTAAGAAGGAAGGAGAAACTCTCCTAAAATGCCCTGATACTGTGTCTAGCAGGATGCCCTTCGTTTCTGCTTCTCTGCCATCCGCAGTGCTGTGTTGCCCACTCTGAGCAGACTGAGGGCCCTTTGTAAAGAGGGTGAAGGCCCTCAGAAGGACAGGGACGGGGAAGCTCCGCACAGACATGTCTTCCTCTGCTCTTTGCAGAGGGGACGCAAAACTTTTATTGTAGTGGTTGTGTTTAGAGGGGAAACTCCCTTGCACACCAGGTCACCCAGATGTGTGTGAAACGGCTAAGGTCTGTCTCCCCGCAGTGCTCTCTGTCCTTGTGCTACCTCCTGGAGCCCTGACGGTGAGACCCAGTGGATCCCCAGTGTCTCTGTTTCTGCATGCTTATATGTACATGAATTCTCAGGTGTGGATGCTTGAGTCTCCAGGGGTATGACAGGTTTGAATGACAAGACTTGTGCTGGTACAGGAGGAATCAAAGTTCTGGTCATGTGATTCCCCAAAACTCTCTTACTTAGCTTTACTAGGGGCCTGACTTCACCCCTCAATGGGTGTTTGGGGCTGTCTTCTGTCTCTTCCATAGCTGGGATCCATCCTGTCCTGATACCTTCTTCTCTCTCAGTTTCACTTCTCCAGGCTGTACGACGGAGTATGGGCTCTGGACCTGTCCTCATTCTGATGTCCCTGGGTCTCGACCTATTACTTCTGGTGCTTATCTGTGTAACTAGACACCAAAGTAGGTGCTCAGGGTTGGGAAGGAAGAGTGACGTCACAGGGGTGCAATGGGGCAGTGCTGAGGTGATGGTAAGGACTATGGCAGGAGCAGTGATGGCCACAGTAAGTCATGGGACAACATTGAGCGTCATGTCAATGGCACTGTTGCACACAGCCACTGAGGCCAAAATAGGTGGTTTTTAATGGAGTGATGGATGAGAACAGTGGTGGAGACTCAGTCAAGGACAGTGAAGGAATCCCAACTGGGGTGGCTTCTGGTTGTGTCAATTATTAGTTAGATCATGTTTGAAATTGGATAACACAGTACCTGTTCCACCCCCACTGTGTCATTGTGAGGACCAAATGAGCCAACACATGTAGAGAAAAGACCTGATAAATCTGTTCTGATCGTCCCTTCTGCCCCATCAGATTCCAAGCTTCAGAAGGACGTAGTCACTTTGGGAACAAATTTCAACAACTTCACTTCAGACTACAAGGCTGATATCCAGGAACTGACATCTAAAAGTGAGCCTAACTTGAGGGGCAATGGGGTGAGGTGGGACTGGATAGAGGAGGTAGGGGCTGATCCCTGAATTCTAGTCCTTGTGTGCTCCAGATGGTGAATTGCAGGGAAGTATACAGTTCCTGAAAGCTGAGGTGGAGGATCACAGGCATGAACTGCAGGCAGGTGAGAGATACTGCTCTTTATAGTGGTGAGGGTGGGTGTGCATGGGGATAGCCTTCTGCTGCTGAACACCTGTTCCCTCCAGGCCGCGCCTTGAACCAGAAGGTTGTCTCTCTGGAGAGCACACTGCAGCAAAAGGAGCAGGAATTTAAAGCAGGTCAGGTGGCTGTTCCCTTCACCTGGGCAAAGTATGTGTGGGAATGCGAGTTCCCTGGGCTGGGTTCTGTGCAGGGAACCGAGTTACAGGAGCTCACCGAGCAGAGGCCATGCCCAGTTCATGGGTCTCCATGCCCATCTGTTTGTGTCCCAGGTAAATCTGAAGTACTACTATATATCAGGCAACTAACCAAAGACCTGAGGTTCTTGACTTGCCAGCTGGCCAACCTCAAGAGTAATGGTGAGGATGGATAAGGGTGTCGCTGGCCTCTGCCTATAGCTGATATTCCGCTGAGAATTGCCTTAGCCCCTTCCACCTCCCTTCTCCTCCACTCAGATTCAGAAAAAGTCTGCTGTCCCTTGAACTGGATAGAGCATGAAGGCAGCTGCTATTGGTTCTCCCACTCGGAGAAGTCTTGGCCAGACGCTGATGCATATTGCCAGATGGAAGGTGCACACTTAGTGGTGGTCAACTCCTTGGAGGAGCAGGTAAGACTAGAGGGCTCTTTTGGGAAGCTGGCTAGGCCAAGGGGAGGGGTTACCACCTTATTTGCCTCTTCCCAGAGCTTCATCAAGGACCGCGCAGACCATGAGAACGCCTGGATCGGCCTAACGGACCAAAATGGGCCCTGGAGATGGGTGGATGGGACTGGCTATGAGAAAGGTTTCCGGTGAGTGTGTGCTTGACGCTCTGTGTCCTGTGCCTCCCACTGTCCTGTTTTCTTAGCATGTGGTTCCAGGGCTGGTCGGGTTCCTAGGGACTTGGCTGAGACTGACTTTTTCATGTCCATGGTTGTCGCTTGTCCTCAGCAATTGGGCGCCAAAGCAGCCAGATAACTGGGAGGGGCACCAGCTGGGAGGAGGCGAGGACTGTGCTCATTTCACCAGTGACGGCCGCTGGAATGACAACGTCTGCCAGAGGCTCTACCCCTGGATCTGTGAGTTAGAATTGAGCAAAGCCAGCTGAGAGTCTTCTGCATCCTAATTTGTTTCGTCGATTCCTTGAATTGCTAACATATTGTCCTAGAAATTCCCCTTTCTGGAGGCTTCCATTTTTGGGGGGGATTTTTGTCTAGTTTTTTTTAAGGACAGGTAAAATGATGGTGTCTGAGGAAATGTACAGTGATGTTTACAGGGTAGGGGAATGAAATCCAGGGTACTTTGTACAATATCAGCTTCTGGTCAACTTTTCTTTTAGAATAAAAAGAATAGAGATATAGTTAAATATTCAGTGCATTGTCTGTTTACTGGGGATTAGGAGCTTGGGAATGGCTGGGCTGGCAGGAGGAAGCGGGCTGGCAGCTGCATCCAGAGAACTGAACGGGCTTTGGATCAGATGGCTTGGCTAGATGCCAGCGTTGTTATTTACAGAGATGTGAGCATGGGCAAGTCATCCTGTTCCCTGAATCTCAACTGGTAGACAGGATTTTTACCAGAGACAACGTGCTTGCAACAATAGCCGAGGGAACAGCGCCACCCCAATTTGTTGAGTCTTTTGAAGACTCTGAATAAAACTTTTCAGTATCGGTTGTGTTTCCCACAGTTGCCAGAAACCCTACTCGTGGACAGATTGCAAATACCTTGAATACCCAACTCAGGGTCACCACGCTGGGGAAGGCAACCAGGACTGTGGAAGGGAAGCACCTATAATAGGGTCATCAATAAGCAAGACTGGAGCGAGGACAGTCCAGCTAGGACTTTACAGATGCTTCTGGAATCATTAACAGAACTGGACACACATGCTTGTGGAATTTTAAACAAATGGATAGAGTATTCTTTGTAAATAACCCCCAAAATGAGCACAATAAGACAAAAATGAAAGGGGTGGGGGTTGTGTTGGTACACGCCTGAAATCTCAATACTCTGGAGGCTGAGTCAGGAGGACTGTGTGTTCAAGCCCATCCTGGGCATATTGGTAGAGTCAGTGTCAGTGAGATCCTACTTAAAAAAAAAAAAAGGCTGGGATGTGGATGTAGCTCAGAGTGAAGGCCTTGGGGTCAATCCACAGTATTACAAAACAAACACCAAATCCCAGAGCACAAAATTACACCCTGAAAAAGATACATCAGCATATAATTTTCTCAGCACCCTTCTAAATAATTTTGGGCCGAAGAGAAAATGAAAATCAACAAGTCAAGTGATTTGGAAACGAATGACGCTAGCACTGTATACTGGCTGCACGCTGAGGAAGCGCTGAAGTGGTTCTCCAGAAGACGCACATGTGGCCAAAGCACGCTTTTAAAAACTGAGAGTAGGACTGGGGCTGTAGCTCAATCGTTAAAGCGCTTGCCTGGCAAGTACAAGGCCCTGGGTTCAATTCCAGGCATTCACTAAGAATGATGACAAATGCCTGTAACCCCAGCATTTGAGAGGCTGAGGCAGGAGGATTGTTGTGAGGACACCCTGGGCTACATAGTGAGTTCAGTATAGCCTGGAGTACGGAGTGAGACCTTGTTTCAAAAACAAAAACACTGGGAATGACTTGAGTGTATTGGTACAAACCTGCAATTCGGGAGCTTGAGGTGGCAGGATGGCAAGGTCAAGGCCAGCCTGGTCAATCTAGCAAGACCTTGTTTTATAATAAAAACAATGAAAAGGGCTTAGGATGTAACTCCGTGCTTCCTGAGTTCAATATTCAACAGTACAAACAAAACAAACAATAAAAACAAACCCAAAATGAAAATTGTTGAATTGGAATAAGTTAAGTTTAAACTCAGGAAGCTTGAAAAACAATAATCAATTATGTCAAATAGGAGGAAAAAATTTACAAAAATACAAGCAAAAAAAAAAAAAAAAACTAGAAAATACAAATGTAAGCCAGGCCTGGTGGCGCAGGCTTGCAATTCCAGCACTCTGGAGGCTGAGGCAGGAGGATTGCCAGCGCAAGTCCAGACTTGGGCAATTTAGCAATTTAGTGAGACCCTGTCTCAAGTTTAAAAAAAAAAATAAAATAAGATGGGGATGTTGCTCAGTGTGAAAGTCCTGGTGGGGGGGGGGGGGGGGGGGGGGGGGGGCGGGGGAGGAAGGTCAATATGACCAGTAAAATAAAAATCTGAAATTTGGAAAGGATGAATAAGTAAATATATGGTCTGAAGAAAAAATAAACCAGATAGTAGTTTAGAAAGGAGAAAGGTTACACAGCTATGGACTAGAGGAGACAGCAAGATAAACACAGGAGTTTTACTGCTGTTGCTTTAATTTTTAGATAAATCTCCTAAAGTAGCAAAGGTTATATGATATAAACTTTAGAATAGAAAAATGAAGGAAAACAAAACAAAGCAAAACAACGAGCTAAAGAAAGGCAGGAAGGGAGTGGACACCTCTCCGGACCGGCGCACAGGAGCCCCAAATCGAAGGGTAGTCATGTATCGAGACACACTGCTGAACAGAGTAGGTGAAAAGGACTCTGTCTTGTTAAAAGAGAAAAAACTTCTGGACAGAAGAGAGAATAAAATCCAACTCTGTGCTTAAAAGACACATCTGAGAGGCTGGAGGAATGGCACAGCAGTTAAAGCACTTCCCCTGCAAGAGCAAGGCCCAGAGTTCGATTCCCCAGCACCACATAAAGCTGGGTGTGGTGGCGCACACCTGTAATCTAAGCACTGGGTGGGCTGAGGCAGGCAGATAGTCCTGAGTCCAAGGCCAGCCTGGGCTACACAGTGAGTTTAGGACCAGCCTGGGCTACAGAGCGAGACCCTGTCTCAAAAAGAAAAAAAAAGATACATATGAAACAGGAAACAAAACATATATTGTGTAAATAATAACCAAAATAAAGTGCCAATACGTTATACTTTATAACATGTCAGTTTTAGAGGTAAAGGGGGGGGGGGTCACTTCCTAATGATTAAAAAGTTCAATTAAACAAGAAGGTGCACCTGTGTTAAATATGCACATGATGAATATGAAAATCATCAAATAAAACAGAATTTTAGAGGTACAAGAAAAATAGCCAAATGCACATTCATGAGAAGAAATTGTATTTTTCTTGATGATTTATACATCATTAAACAGACAAAAGTAAACACAAGGATACAGACATTTGGAACCCCAAATTGCAGTATTAAGACCAAATGGAGGGGCTGGAGGAATGGCACAGCGGTTACAGCCTTTGCCTTGCAAGCACAGGCTCTGAGTTCAGTTCCCCAGCACCACATGCAGCTGGGCATGGTGGTGCATGCCTGTAATCCCAGCACTCAGGAGGCTGAGACAGGAGGATTGCCATGAGTCCAAGGTCAGCCTGGGCTCCACAGTGAGTTCAGAACCAGCCTGGGCTACAGAGCGAGACCCTGTCTGGAAAGAGAAGAAGAAAAAAGTCCAAATGGACATTTAACAAAGCTATACTTATCAACTACAGAATATTTTTTGAAGCACACTGAGACATTGTCAAAAAATTAGACAAACACTGAGACATAAACCAAGTTTTAGCATGTTTCAAATGGAGATGAATTTACTATGATGACCAGAAATGCAAAATTCTTATACCGAATATTAGCTAAACAAGTCAGTGTATTTTAAGAGATAATATATTCAATTAGCATTTATGCCAAGAAGTTAAATGGTTTAACACCAGAAACATCTATCAATGTAATTGATTTAGACAGTACAGAAGGCTAGATTAATGGATTACAAAGGACAAAATTACACAATGTAGCAGGAACACCAGGCAGAAATCTTTCAGGACTTTGGCTGCCTCTGCCTCGCCGCTCCACTGCGGTCGGTTGGCATGTGGCTCACACATGTGCTAAGACATTTGCCCTACTTGTCACGGCCCATGCACCACGGGAGGAAGAAAACAGCTGCTTCTCTGTCTATGACTTCGTAGGCACCACTCCAGCTCGCATCGTTTGGATCAGAACTAGCCCCGGGGTCACCGTCTCAGCCAAAGAGGCTGAGAAGTGCGCTCTCTTCCGTGGGGCCCATCTCCAGAGAATAACCAGGGGGTCAAACATTTCAGAGCAGAAGTCAGTAAACTTTGCTGTTTGAGCCACTGATCACGCATGTACGCACACACAACACATTTGATTATAGCAATAATGTATTTCTTATGTGACATTTTTCTTAATTCCGAATACCTGGAGTCACACTCCTCAAAAACCCTGGTTCAATTCCATATTCACTAAATAAAGAAATAGTTGAATTGGTACAAAAAAGCTGTAGCTTTTTTTTTTTCCATGAAGTGAAAACCTGAGAATCCTTCCCTTCACACCTAAACCTGGTTTTACCATAAATAAATTCTTTGAAATAACCACTGAATGCATGTCTTTCATGGTAGAAAACATGCCATGGACAATTCCTTATCGTACCTAATAGACTTACTAAGTCTGACCATTCAACAGTGTATTTGTTTTTTAATCAGCCTCTTTCCCTAAAAACCTTTCCACCCAATAAAAAGCACAATATATACCTTTAAGGCATTTTCTTCTATATTCAGATTTTTAAATTATAGTACATATGCTGCCTACTTTAACAGAATAATAATAACAGGTACAAACATCTCTCTTTTTGGAAGGTAACACACGCTAAAAAAGAAAGGGGACACGAAGGTGCCACAATATTTCTTACTGCTATGGTTTGGACGAGGCCCATGTATCAAGTCTTGGTCTTAAGCTCATGATGTTATTTTTGAGGTGGTTGAGCCTATCGGATGATCTTCTGGCTGTCAAATGCGTCAGACCTGAGTTCTTCCGCCAGCCTTAAGCATTTGGGTTCAGACCCAAATTGAAGGAAAGCACTGAGAGCAGCCGGAAGCAAACTCATGCTTTATTCTGTGTCTGTAGCTTAGTGCAGTTATATTGAAAGTTATCACACTATTATTGTTGGGCTAACTGTCACCCAACAGAAAGCGATGGCATCATGCATTTCATTAATCCATTAGGTAATCAGGATGGTCCTCACAGGGTAGTCAGGAAGTGCTGAGGTAGTTAGCGGCCAGAACTGTCATGCAGATGGCAGAGTCAGGTTATTAATCAAAAACAGCCCAGATGGGTTCAGACAAGGCCACTCACGCCTGCAGAGAGTCATGGGCACCCTCCCTTCAGGCTGTTTAAACACTGCTTCTCTTTAGACAATAGGTTCTTTCTGTCCTCATAGAAAGCATGCCTGTAAGGTGGATCCCAGCTTCTCAGCCTCTTCCCCTTGTCTTCTGTTTCTAGATAGGGAGGTGGAGGTTTCCTTCGTCACATGGTGTCATGTGATGACGGACTGCTTTGCCAGAGGCCCCAAAGGAATGAGGTCATCCGAACATGAATGGAAACTCAGACAGAAGAGTGTGCCACTCTGGAGGGGTTCTCTTTATTGCTTTTCTCTTGTGTCTGTCCCAAACGCCTTGCAGCTGATCCTGGCTACCCCAGTCACCCCATGTCTACTCCAGAACAGGTGTGTTTTGGCTGCAGCAATTTTTGGTCGTGGGCCCATCCCTGATGACTCTACTCCACAGCCTCTCTGGATGACTGTGCCCCTCCGCGGCCACCCTGACACCGTGGGTACTGGAACCTGTCTTCTGGTCCATCTAAGTGGCTTTCCCATATTTTAGCAGGCCAGGCCATCCGTGCATGTTCCCCATTCATGTTGCAGCGTAGCACTAATAACATATTTTAGACTGCATATCTTTACCTATTCATGTTTTTATCTCCAGCAGAGCATCATGTGCCAGGATACTAAGAGCAAGTAAGGCCGACACTGAAAGTCTCCAGCTGCCATGGCTGGGAACACTAAAGATGGCCAGCAGCGGCGAACAGTGGAAAGCAACAGAGAATTCCTAGGATTTGCCACCTCTTTTCACTGGAAGAGCTCCTGAGGCCTGCCGGTGCCGGTGTGTGCTCACTCGGGCTATCAGAGCAGTGGCAGAGGGCCACTAACACTAAGAGGTGGTAGCTTTAGACATTTAAACCTCAGAGCTGCTTACACCAAAAGAGATACAATTCGCCTATTTGTGATTTCCATCCAAATTGAGAGAGAGAGAAAAAAACCCTTAATGGATTGGTGACAAATCTCTGACTGGATGCTGCCTTAGGGGGTGTTGTCCAGCCCCCCAGAGGAAAGCTACCTGGCCACACTGAGTGCTGTGTCAGGTCTTAAAGGGGTCATTTAGTTTCCTGTCATACATTCACATGGTGGAGGAGCAGCACGTCCTGTTGCCCTTTCACCAATGATGAATCCTGGCTACAATCCAATACGCAACCCAGACCCTAAACCAAGCCATACCAAACCAAATCAAACCAACCAAATGTTTCAAACCAACAAAACAAATACCTGGAATATTTTTCTGCCTTTGAATCCCCTCTCACCCCAGTCAATACCCCAAAATGACCTGCAGTAAGTTCAAATAACCCACATGGTGAAAGGATCTTCCCTCTAACTAGTATTGCTGAGCTACCTAAAACAAAGTCCAAAAGGTTATGCCATCATCCTGATACGAAAAGTGGAGGCATTTGAGCCCTGGAGGTGTGCTTTCCATCAGGAAGACAGGCGCCCCCCCCCCCCCACCCGCCACAACCCCTCCAGCCCCAATAAGACTTTTCCTATTACCGACAAAAGCGTTTATAGGAAGCTGGCAGAAAAAAGAGTATTTCCGGGGTGCAGAAATGTCCCCAGCAGTTGCTGGAACGTCTCTGCAGAGTCTCAATCCCGAGTTTGGCTAGTCCTCAGCCATTTCCTTTCCCAAGGGCCTACCGCTCCCCCTGGTGGAAACAATCAGACTCAGGTCACCCGGAGCCAGGTCTGCCCTCCCGAGCCTGGACTTCCCTCCTGTGCGGCACAAATGCTGCCACCTCAGGTCGCCCAGACAAGCCACAGGGGGGCATTTATTGCCAGCGAAAAGAAGAAAATCTTTATGCAAATCTCCCTTTGAGGATATGGAAGGTGATCGCGTTGCCACAAATTACCGTTTCACTGTGTGTCCAGGTGTGCAGGGGCCTTTTATAGTAAGGGAGAGGGGGATAGGGAAGACAGCAAGGGGAGAGAGACCTCCAAGCTTGCTGCGTCTCTCCCCGCCAGCTTCTCACCTGCACTTCCCTGTGGGAAGGAAGCTAGACTTCGGGCTCAGGCTGCCGGGCTCTGCTTGTTCTGTCCATTTATCTAAGCTGAGAAAGCCACTGAGGTTTGTGGTTTCAGGGCTCCAGACGCTTCCCTTCCTCACCTTCATATGGTAACCCTTCCCCTTTCTCCTGCTGTCAAGAAATGCACGCATTCCCCCTCCGTCTGCCGCTTCTGCCGAAAGCTCTGCATCTGCACCCGCGGGCCTTTTCCAGGGTGTAACTCCTCTGTATTTCTGGACATTTCCTTCCTCCTGAGCCCTGAGTTCACAAAGAAGCCTGCCGAGTCCCGGATAGGGCCCCTCCCTCTTGGCAGGCTGGGCGCTCCAGCTGTGTTCTATTTTGTTTTTTAGAGAAAACCTCTTTAGGAATCACCAAGTTCATTGTTTGTACTTCCTTACCTTTTTTCGATTAGTTATAAAGCAATATTATGTATTTCAAACCTACAGAAAATACAGAGAAAAGGATTTAAAAACACCCCATGTGCTCAGTGTGCAGCTGACACTGGTCGTACTATTTAACCTATGTATAGCTGATGTACTTTAAGAGATACACATCCGCTTAACTGAAAGAGTAAAATGTCTTCTCTGTTGCTAATCAGCTTCCTTGGCTTCTGGAAATAGCTTGCTTGCCAAAGCCACCAGGTGCCTACCAACCTACGCCCCGCCCTACTAACCTCAATGGCACAGAGAAATACAATGTACCTGAAACCCAAGTTGAAACAAGGACGTAAGCAGGCCCAGCTGCACCTTATATGTCCTAAATACACCAGCCGTATCTTGCTTGTTACATGAAATCTTGCGTGTATTATAAAATCTGACTATAAAAATTTGTTTCAGCGCCAGACTCTGTGCCCCAGCCTAGCTGGTCGTTCTCTGGGTATTGTAATAAACCTCTCTTGATCCTCCACTTGCCCGCATGGTCTTGTATACAACATAATGAGACTGGTGGACCCCTCTCCAGTTCCATCCCCTGTCATCTCTGGCTGGATTACAGCTGTTTTAATGTTGCTCGCCATTTTTGGCTCTCCCACACTCTCCCCATCCCCCCTAACTCCCACTGTCACACCCATTTGGTTCTATAGGATGCCTATGTTGTGGGTTTCCTAAATTGAAAAACTATGTGGTATTTAACATATTTAATCTTCTGTGCCTGACTCATGTCACCACTCAAATCACCACACTTTAGCTCAGCTTCCCACCCCTAGAATGGGCTGCAGTGGCCAAATTTTGATGCCTCTTCTCTGGGTCCAGCAGAGTGCTTTATTGAAATTTGAACTTTATTGAACTTTGTTGAAAGTTCTTTTTTTTTTTGGTGTCTTATTCGATCTTTGTTGAGGTTCTTTAACATGGCGTCACCCCCCAGTTCACATAAAAAAAGAGCTATAGCGATGAAATTCATGAGGTTAGAATATGTGAGAAAGAAAAAGAGAAAAGGTAAATTTCAAATTCCTTAGCTGAGTACTGAAAGGTAAATGTTTGCATATTCAAGATATTCAGGTTATCATTACATCAATCAATTTTCTTAGGATAAACTTACATCAAAGACAGAATAAGTGAATTGCTACATTAAATGAACTATCTATCTCACAAAAGTATATTACACATAAAGCAATGGATATAACTGCATAATTAATTATTTCAGAATTTAAAAGCTTTCATAAATTATTTACTCCCATTTTACTAATTACTAACATTTTGCCAAAATTTGTTCATCATTTTATCTACCTATCACCCACAAATTCATGCATACCTATTTTTTGAAGATTTTATATCAATTCCCCATGTTGAATATAATTATTATGTTTTTCAAACTAATATACTCTTAAAAACAATAATTATGGGAGGAAGTTTCACTGATTTTTTGAGAAATCTGGTACTGTCTTAGTAAGATACCAATCAAATGATTCATATATTAATCTATTTTTTATTACACTTTCTCTTGAGATGTTTCCTTTCCTCCATTTCTTTGATGCTGTTTGTCTCTCTGCCTCTCTCAAAGATTCCTTCAGGTATTTTTTGCAATGTTGGAATAGTGGTCACAAATTTCTTTAGGAATTGTTAGTCACGAAAAAGTTTCACTTCTTCAATTTTTAGGGATAATTTTGCTGGATACAAAAACCTGGGTTGACACTTACTGTCTTTTAAAGCTTAGAAGATTTAGCTCCAGGCTCTCCTGGCTTTTAAAGTTTGCAATGAGAAATCTGGGGTAATTTGAATGAATTTGACTTGGTAGAATAAGGTTTTTCTCTTGCTGCTTTTAATATTTTCTCTTTATGTAGTATTTCTGAGGTTTTGATTATGATATATTGTGGCGAGTCTCATTGTTGGTTGAGGTTAGTTGGTGTTCTATAAGCTTCTTGTACCTGAAAATTAAATTCTTTTCCTAAATTTGGAAAATTTTCTTTCATGATTTCAGTGAATAAATTCCTTATACCTTTGGTGCTATTTTCTTCTCTTTCTCCCACACTTGTAATTCTGAGATTGGTTCTTTTGGAATCATCCATCAGCCGTTGAATCCAGCTACTTTGATCATTTCTAATTTTGGAGTCTTGCCTAATTAGAGCATTTGTTTTCTTAGCCCTGTCTTCAACGTCTGAAATTCTGTCCTCACAGTGTTCAAGTTGACTTCACCCGTTTTCAAATGTATTTTTGATATCCTGAATTTCAGTTAGATTTCTTTTTAAAATTTCCACTTCTTTATCAGAATGTTTCTTCATATCTCATATTTTCTTATTTACCTCTGCCAACTTTTTATTTACAGCTTCTATGTACTCAGTAAACTTCATATCCACTAGGACCAGTATTTGTTTAGTAAGTTCCTCTTTACACCTGCTGGTCATTGCTTGCATTTCTTTGAGGAAATCTTGTTTGAACTGGCTGTTTGACTTATTTATTTGCTTTTTTGACTTCCTTCCCTATGAGTTCTACTATTTTAGGGCCCGTGACATTAATCTCAGGAATCTCTGGCATTTCCATGGGTGTCCTGCTGCCTTGTCTCCTTCCCATGTTTCTGTTGTTGAGAGACTTCACTTTAAAGGCCGAGCCAAGAGGTTTCTTTGAATAGGTATGAAGGTGTGGGTGGGGGGAGCCAAAATTCCTCTGAGTTCTATTCAGGGAATAGGCAATGAGGGAGGGCCTAACAGTCTGATGGCCTCTGAGGTGTCCTATTTACCCCAGTCCTCTCAGCAAAGCTCTCCTGCCTGTGCTGGCTTCCCTCCTCTGAGGGTGGAGCCCTCAGAGATGCTCCCACTACCACCCATGCCATTACTGGGGTCAGTGGCCTTTCTCTCCTCTCCGCAACTATCTCTTGTGCCAGTTCCTTCCTAGGCACTGTTTACGAGTATCCCCCAAAGCCCTGATGTGCTCTTCTGAGCTCTTTTTTACTCTAAAATAGTTCAGTGTTGGGCTTTTTAAAAAAGTGGTTCCTGGTTACATCATTGCCTGCCATGGTTACAGGGCACTGCTTCTGATCTAGGTTCTAGGAGGCCTTTTCTAGGGGAAGCTTGCATTGCATTTGCAGTATGCACTACCCATAAGCTCATATTTTGGAGGCTGGGCCTACCAGCTGCTGTCAATTCCCACTTCTCCCAGTTCTGCGCTTACCTCAGCCTGAGGTTCCAGGCTCTGGGCTTTCTTCTGTCTGTGGAAGCCAGTAGCTCAGAGCTGCGCTCAGTCTGCCTAGCCCTGCTTCCTCCACTTCTGATCTGTCTTTGGGATTGCTGACCTTCCTGTGGCCTCCTTTTAGTTGTCGGTGTGCTCCTTCCTCTCCTATCTTGGTCAGAGGTTAAGGTGAGCTTTCCTCTATCTGCAGATGCGGGCAGCTCACAGCCATTTGCAGTAGACCTGGGGTTGGTTCCTCGACTGCTGTTTACCTCCATTTTCAATGAGTTGACACAGTCCCTCCAGATCAAGCCCCAAGCCTCTGCCCTTCCAGCCAGGCCTCACCTCCTGACAGCACACGGTTCCATAGTTATCCCACTACATCCAAATACACGAGGCTTTTAGGGGACACTGCAGAGCAAACCCATTACACCTCCATTCATCTTTTAGGCAGTTGTGTTACAGAATTTCTGACCTTTTTGTGGCCTCCTTTCAATTGTTGGGGCACTCCTCCCTGTCCTAGTTACAACAGCAGTTACAACAGCAGTCAAATCTATGGGTGAGGTTTGACCTTACCCATAATGCCTCATCCTTTCAGTTATTTCATTCCTTTAATGAAGAAACAGGAAGTGATTCTCCTCCTGTTTTCACCACCACCACAACAAAATAAGCCTATGTCTGGCTCTGGCTCAGACTATAGCTCTATCTCCAAAGGCTTCTCCCTTTCCCATATGGGAGAACCAGTATGGGAGATCAGTGGCCCTGGGACGCTAGAAAAACTGGACCTCCATGAAACCTATAATGAGACAAAATACCCAGTCCAACCACCAGGGTTTGGCTTTTAAAGTCTTCAGTTATTGATAGGGAGGACAATTTAACACCTCTGTTAAAAGCTTGAGGTGCCTAGGTCAGAAATTCTGTAACACAACTGCCTAAAAGATGCTCTGGAGTGTCCCCTAAAAGCCTCGTGTATTTGGATGTAGTGGGATAACTATGGAACCGTGTGCTGTCAGGAGGTGAGGCCTGGCTGGAAGTGCAGAGGCTTGGGGCTTGATCTGGAGGGACTGAGTCAACTCCTTGAAACTGGGGGGGAGGTTGCCCAGGGCAGAGTGCTAGGGTGTGTGTTACTGACTTGTGGGCCAGGGAGTGAGGGAAGGTCACCCATCCTGAGTGTGGGGGGCTACCTGGAAGCTTGGACAAAATAAAGGAATGAAGAGGAAACATCCGTACAGCTTCTTCCTGGGACAGCTCTGGCCTTGTCTGAGTCTCCAGACCTGACTCAGCTCCTGCCTCACTTGGCCTTCTTTATTCCCACCCCTCCCACTCGGCTTTCTGTCTGCAAGGCTGTCAGCAGCTCTCCAGCCTCTGCCATGTGCTTCCACTGTAGCCAGCTGCCTATGAACGGCCTGTGGGAGACTTTCTGAAACTGTGAGCTAAATAAATCTTTCCTCCCCTAAGTTGTGGATGTTGGATATTTTGTCCCAGCAACAAATAAGTGACTAAGACAAGTCGCTCGAAACCAGATCCCCACCCCTTCTAATTTTACTTATGCCTGGTGTGCCTAGGACAACATCATTAAATTCCTACTCCCGCTAGCCTGGAAAAGACAGTTGGAAATCCCTGTGTAGGGAGAAGACAAAGAAAATGTCGCGCCTTACACACTGGCAACTGGAAAGATGACAAATCCCCACCCCACCCCAGAGTGTATAATTCGTTGTTATGGCTCAGCCACCTGGACGGAAGATGGGTCTTATGGGTACTGTAATCCCATCTACATGTTAAATCACATTGTCAGACTGTTGTTAAAATTATCACAGAAAAACCCTACAAAGTCCCTTAAAATATTATCCAGGCAACAAATCAAAATGCCCAGTGCTTTGTGTCAAAGTCACTTAGCTCTAGATTACTTGCTTGCCTCTGAAGGAGTCTGTAAAAAGTTTAACTTGGGCAACTGCTGCCTACAGATACATATGAGAGCAAAGTTATAGAGAAAATTACAGATCGAATTAAAAAATCACCCACATCCCAGGCCAGACCCAGACCCAGGCTGGAACCCTAGTAAAATGTGTAGGGGATGGTTTTTGACTTCCAGGGGATTCAAAACCCTCATAGGCATCATACTTTTAATTTTAGGAGCTTCCCTGTTCTTGCTTTACCTGGATCCCCTGGCCTATCACAAGCCTCAGTGAGTCTATAATCAAAAAGAAGCCACCCACCTGTGATGATGTTATGAAAGTGTAAAGCCTCTGAACCAAGGTGATGCTCTTTGGCCCTGAGGGGGTCTGATCACCAAAGGGGAAAGTGGTAGAGGACAGCTCCTACCAAAGCAAAGGGAAGGCAGTGTGGCCTAACAGCGTCAGCACACACAAGCTCAGTCCTGTCACAGCCTCTGTCACAGCAGAGGTGGTGTCACAGCTGTGTAGCCTCGGAGTGTCCAATCAGGATCCATGTTACCGTATGGGGTGACGACGGGGACACACGTGTATAAGGCAAGGTCCTACTGCTCTTGGGGGCTCCGCCTTGGGATATCAATCTGCTGAGCCAGTTCCAGCACAAATAAAAGCTGTTTCTGCCTAAGTCTCAGCATCTCACCTCTCTGTCGGAGTATCCTGTAACAAGGACTTGCAAAGATCTGTTCTATAAGAGCAATGAGAATATTGGCAAAACAATCAAGATACGCTTTTTCTTTCAGAATGGCAAAAATTAATCAAAGGCTTCAAAATTTTAAGGAGTGATTATTCAAGAAAAACGTCTGAATCTTCATAGGAATAGCAAATTTTGTGGTGGTTTTAGCTTGTTCTACTCCAGTTTCCTGCTTCCCACATCCACTGATGCTTTGAGACCTAACAGCTGTGCATCTGTGGTAGCTGTGGCACCAGTAGCCTCACTGGAGAGGACAAATGCATCTCCAGCTACCTAGAAGCCTCCATTCCAAACAAAACAAAACAAAAACCTGTCATCATATGACCTGCCCGGAAGCTCCCTGCGCCCCCTGCTTGTAGCAGTCATCTTTATTGGACCCAACTCTGGGCTTGCTCACCGCACGCTGCCATTCTCAGGAGCATTTGTCAAACTCAATTCCTAACAACTGGTAAACACTGAAGCTGCTCTAGCCTGGCAAATAAAAGGCTGACCGAAAACAAAAAGAAAAAGTTGAGAAATTCCATTTCTAGAGGGGCTTTGAAAATCTCTCCTGTATTCTTTGGAATCTGGAAGGCTGAGCTTACATGTAGGGCTGCCTGCAGGCAAAGACTTAGAGCTTGACCGCTTATCACCTCTGACAGATCTTGAGGCTCTCACAAACCAGAGGCAAAGGCAAAAGCAGGCTTCCACCAGTGGGAACCACGTGGTCATGCCCCACCCACTTCCAGAGCTCCCTGGCCAGGAGGGGAAGGGATGACAGAGTAATTAACCACTTACCAAGATGTTGCCTCAAAATAAAAAATTAAAAAAGGATTGAGGCTGTAGCTCAGTGTGAACACATGGGCTGGATTCCCAGTGTCTCACACACACACAAAAGCCTTTGTCTGATCATTAGCTGTCAGCTGTGATAGAGAATCAGAGGCTAGCTAGACACAGTCCCAGCTACTAGGGAGGCTGAGAAGGGAGGATAAGGTGGGCTCCAACATCGGACCGGCTCGGGGAAAGGGTCTCAAATATAAACAAATAAAAAGAAAAGAAAATTTAGAGGCCTCAGTAGCCACATATGACAAAGAATTGGATTTTATAGAATTAGTTTCAGGAAGTAAAGAGCAACCCCAAACAACACTGGGAAAGAGAGAATCTGACTTCCAGAATCATCTCCAGTTCAGCTCGATGCTAACCAACGCCCTGTTTGACCCCCAGCATTCCCTATGGAGCTGGCTGCGTCCCGGTGGGTCCCCCTCTCTCCACCTCTCCCAGGTGTTGATTCCGGGGTGAATAGCTTGCAGCCTACGTGAAGTCTTGGTACTTGTTTCCAAAATCCCAATTATGTTAGCCAGCTTTCTTTCAGTGTAACAAATACCTAAATAAATCAATCAACCAATAAAGAAAAAGGTTTGTTTTGGCCATTATCAGAGATTTCACTCCAGATTAGTTGGCTGTACTGCTTTAGGTCTGTTGCAGTGAAGTGTTGTGGTAGAAATGCACTGCCTGGCAAAGCCACTCACTGCTGCGGTGCGTGGTGTGTCGGTGGGGTGTGTGGTAAAGGAATTGACCAGCACTCTAAGAATATAAAAAGGACAAGAGTTTATCAAGATAAAAATCCAGAGGGACAGTGGGTAAGAGTTCCAAGGGAGAGATCACGTGCAGGCAGGGTGCAGGGTGCAGGTTTTTACAGGAAGCGTGATGTGGGAAAAGGCCCTGAAGTTTACATTCTGAGTTCTCTTGTCTCTCTTAAAAAGTCAATAACAAAAGCAAAATCAGAAGCCAAAACCAAACTCAAAACAATCTAAATATTTGCCAATAGAGAAATGATTAATAAGTAAATGGTTTTGGACATTGAAGTGTAGCTCAGTGGTTGTGTGCTTTACTAGCATACTGAAGAAATAGAACATAAAAACAAAAAACAACCCCAAATGAATAAGCACATAATATACATATAATGAAATAAGATTCAGAGGAATGAAGTGTATCTCGCAAACCTATGTGAGAACTATCCCTGACACTTTGTGAATGAAATAAATATTAAGTGGCAGAACACAATTCCATGTACAAGAAAATATAATCTACAATGTATTTACTTTTATTTTGCTTCTCCACTTTCTATTTTTTACCTACACAGACTCCAGTCAGCCCCGTCAGGGTATTGGCAAGTATTACGTGCAACTCTTCCTAGGGAGATGTGTGCAAACATTTACTCCCCCCACATAGGGCATGAGAACAGAACAAAGGAACAATGGTACCAAAGTTCAGTTTGGTGAACCAAAGAGTTTTTTTGGGTCACTTACAGGAGCATGTCTGACTTAAAAGCATCTGCCTCACTGAAAAGCCCATACCAGCATAGATGATAACTTGTGGAAGCTGCATCTCTGGGGCCCACTACACGACTTGCAGGCAGTGTGGCTAGTAGGAGTCTCTCTCTCTCTCTCTCTCTCTCTCTCTCTCTCTCTCTCTCTCTCTCTCATTCACACTCTCTCTGCCATTGTTTATTGCTCTTATAAAGAGAGGGGCCTTGTGGCTCTGGTTTTATCTGTGAGTTGTTTGTTTCCTGAGTGTCACGAGTTCCTCTCCTTTCTGAGGAAGGAATGCTCCAATTCCGGAAACCTCAGTCACAACAGTCCACCCCTTCCTCTGGTTGTCACATTCTTTGCACCGCCTCTTCTGAGATGTTCCCTGAGCCTTGGCAGGGGGTGAGATAGATGTCCATCTCTGGCTGAGTATTGGCCTGGTATGCCACAGCAACAGTTTTGTAGTCTTGGGAGCTTTATGGTTATGAATCTCAACAGTAGACCTCCCATGGCCAAAAAAAAAAAAAAAATGGTTTCCCTCTATAACTGACTGGGGTTGGCAGCAACAGTGATTTATGGCCATAAACACAGTGTTTGGAAGGCAACTTGACAAGCACATCACGTTCATTTAATAAAACAGTAGCAGTTGCTTCCCTGCTGGTGTCTATGACTTCCCTAGCCATGGGCTTTGGACTGGGCTGCAGAACCAGATATGAGCTCCTGCCTGGGAAACAGGCCTTAGGTCCATTGAAAACCTGCTGGCTGCCTAACCGTTGTGCTGCTATCAACCAGCAGGCACATCCTGCCTGTCGGGCTGGTGCTGTGGCACGCAGCGTTCTCTATTGTTTTGGAGGCTTCCTGGGCCTCTGTGGCTCACACTCACAGGGCGGTAACCCACGCCCAGCCCTGGGATTTTCGCTGGGCAGCTGCGTTGCTTCTGGGAGTGCATTTTCCACTCACGCAGGGTCCCTTCCACATTTAGATTTTTTAATTGTCACATTGCTGCAGCCACTCGCTCATGTCTGGAGCCCCTGCCGGTGCCATCTGTGTGCTAGGAACCTGCGGGCATGGGTGGTGTTCCTTCCTGCACTGCCTGGCTTGGCTGTTGGTTCAATTAGTAGGGAAATCTCTGTGGCTTGAAAGGACACTGGTCCTAGCACAGCCCCCATGGAAAGACATCACACCACCTTGCTGTAAATATGCATGTTTCCCTTGTGGCATTTGACTTTGCGCCAGCCCAGAAAAAAGCTTGGCCCAAACAAACAAAAACACCCCCCAAAAACCTTTACTGGACACCCCTTCATTTCACTCCTTTATTGGACGAACGGTTTTCATTGTTACAAAGTTGGAACCAGTCATGGGGCCCATCTGTTGCAATGCTTTATATACAGCTAACAGTCACCGCACTAGTGCTGTGTACTGGGCTTCTGACTCTTCACGTGACTGGTATCAAAACCCTATTGGAATTCTTTGTTCAGGTTGTTCTTGCCATAACCCCGGTTCCTGTCCTCTGAGGTCTTGTGACTTCTAGCAGGAAGGAACGCTGCTGTTCAGCTTGTCCCACTAAGATCTTGGCCTGCTCAAAAGCCTCTTGAACTTTCTGATTTACTTCCACCTGGCACTCCTTTTTAGCAAATTATGCAAAGGATGAATGACTTGAGTGAGGTGAGGTATGAAAATTTGCCAGTACTGTAGGAACCTCAATGGTGTTTATAGCTGCTTCACACTTACTGGTATAGACTGTTGTGGGATTCTTTTCAATAACCTTATCAGGTAGCGTATGCATCTTACCAAGCCATAATACTCCCGAGAATTTCACCACTGTGCCTGGCCCTTGCACACGGTGGACCGATCTCTCACCCTCACTCCTTCAGGTGAATTTGGGTATATTTCAAATACTTTTTCATATCCGTGAAACACTCAGATATCAGCATTATATCACCTATGGAATGAAATATTTTTCATTGGAGGGGGCAAGGTAATGAAGCTAGGTCAAACCACCATCCAGTGACACAAACAGGCTGTGCCGATAACCTTGGAGAAGTACTCTCAACTTCGGCTGTCATCCGTAGGGATGCCAACTGGTTTGGGACCTAGCAACAAAGGGAAGACTAAGGCATGCGCTAGCAAGGTCTATTACAGTGTGGAACGATACCATCACTTGGGTCAGCTGATCCTTCAAAAGAGCCGTGTTGGGACTGGCAGCATGGATGGGGCACTGTCTTATTTAGTGCTCTATAATCCATGGTCATTTGCTATGAGCCATTAAGCTTCTTTGAAGGCCAAACCAGCTGTGCACAGGGATTTGGGCTGGGTAAATAATCTCTACCCTTTCTAACTCCTCGGTTATTTTTGTAAATTCATCATGGCCCCAGCAGCTTATACTATTTAATATTCAGCCTATACTGTTGGATGAGCTGGGTAAGCAACTTTAGAGGCCCCCCCTTCACCCAACCATGAGCAACTACCTTCGCCGTTCACACCCTCAGGTGAAACTCTCCAACTTGGTATGAGGGTGCTGTGGTGTGGATCTTGAGTGTCCCCCAAAGGCCTCATGTATTTGGAACTATGTGTTACTGGGAGGCAGAGCTTGGCTGGAAGGGGCAAGCTTGGGGTTTGAACTGGAAGGATTGTACCGACTTGCTGCCACTGGGAAAGGTGCCTGAATAGCTTTCAGGTGTGTGTTGTTGCCTCCAGGGCCAGAAAGTGAGGGGGTGGGGAACCACCTTGGGTGTGGGGTCCAGGATTGAAATAAAAAGAGGAAGGAAGCAGAAACATTGCCACTTCTTCCTGGGAAAGCCTTAGGTTTTGCCTGAGTCAGGCTCACTCGGCTTCTGGCAGCGATGGGATGAGCAGCTCTCCATCCTTGTCTCTGCCAAGTACCCCCACCGTTGCCGACTGCCCTATGAATGGACTGCGTGAGTGAGTGAGACCTTCTGAAACCGCGCTAAATAAATCTTTCCTCCCCTAAAGTTATGCATGTCGGATATTGAGTCACAGCGGAGAAAAAGTAACTAAGACATAGGGTGAATTCCTTTAGCATATCCATTCTCTTATGGGGAAGATATGCCCACAGTACACTCCTAGGTGCCCACCCCTAGGACACGCTTGGTCCTTTTCATCTGCTCTATTTCAATGTCCACCCCCTGCTGCCATCGCTCCTGGCGCTTTTTGGATTTACCATGAATTAAAGTACATTCAACTTTAGTATCCAGTAAAGCTCATTCTGCATATCTGTAGGGGACCAAGAAATCTATAATTTGACATGGGACCTTCGGTCACCATGTGTAGCTCTCACAGCCTCGGCCTTTCGCTGGGGCACGGCTGAGGTGGCTTCCATCCCAGCACACCTCCTCCCTGACAGGGGGTGCAGTGGGGATCACACTGTGACCTTCCTGTGTTCTGTCAGTCCCAGTGAGACCACTGACTCAATTTGTCTAGATTGAAGCAAGCTTTATTGTAAGCTGGCGAGCTGCTGCCTCCCTCAACTGCAGAGCTTAGGAGAGCAGCCCCTCCCATTCATAGTGCCAGGCTTACGTGGGCAAACACCACATCCTGTTGCTTAAGTGAATGGTCACAGTCTTGTAATCAAACAGCGAAGATCTAGCAGGCAGCACAGCTTAGCATAGTGGACCAAGCTGTTAACAGGCAGTTGCAAACAATCACAAGACAATTTTTTGACAATAAGTTTCTACTGATTACACATTATCGCTAATGGTAGTTCCTTTGGCCTCCTAGGTGGAGGAGAGGGGGTTGCCACAGATGCACAGGGAAGCAGTTACATTTTTACAAGCGGTTTCCAGTGTCACAAGAGCAGGTTAAACAAACAACAATAGATTAATAGAACCCCCTTTCTTCCCCGCCAGAATGATTTGTGTGGTAGCTAAGCTCCACTAGGTAACCTCCGCATGGTGAGGGGCCGTGGCGACCTGTGGTGTGGACTCACGCTGCACACCTTCCTTCAGTTCTTTGGTGAGCTGGTGGCCAGGCTGTAATGGCTTGCGAGAATCCTCAAGCACAGCGTTTGGCTTTCTATCAATTTTTTCCCTAAGAGCTCCAGTTCGACAAAGTCATGGGAACTTGCTTTTGAGTAAACTGGACAGGACTGGTCCTTTTCTTGTTGTCATCTTCTCCTGATGCTTTAGGCCTTTAGACTGACTTATAGGCTGGTCGTTCCGGCTGGCCAAAGTCTCTCCTCCCTCCTGAAGATTATATCCTAGCATGGAGCTCAATGAAGCCACTAAAACCTCTGAGGGTCCTACTAAATCAACTTATTTTTTATTCTTTTTAGCTCTCTTGCGAATACAATTCTACGGGGCAGCTAACATCACCTTACTCACCCCTAGTTTTCTCAGGAACATTTGTCCCTTCTCTGTTGGCTTCCAATCCTGATGCTCCTGGAGACCTCAGCTGGCAATAGCAGGTGTTCTTGATGGCTAGCACAAGCCCGCCCACGAGGGACAGTTCCCTTGTATTGCCTTAGGTTGTGCAGCCTTTGTCTCAAGGAAGGATGACTAGTTCTGTCACTTAGTTTCTCTGCTTCCACAGCACTCAGACTGACTCCCTGTCTGCCCGCATGTCCTGCAGTTGTCTCACCAGCTGGGCCATGAGAGGCTCTTTCACTGTTTTGTCTGAGTCTTTCCTAACTCAAGTAATTTAGGTGCTGAGTATTCCGTGGTTACCAGAGTCTCTTGTATTGGGCCGTTACTAAGGTTCCTGCTTGTATATTGAATCATAGATTTTTCTCTTCTTCTCTAATAAATGTTGAACCTTGGGGGTATTTTTTTTCCCTATCACTTCTGTGTTTTCTTTTTCCTCTCTGTCTCTTCTTCCCGTGGGCTCCAGACTCTCGGGTCTCAGGAGGGGCTCCTCAGCACAGACCTCACCTCGCTCTCTTTCTCTTGCATCCTGCCAGCTGTAAGAAATGGCAAGCCAACAGCTCCATCTCATCCTCCCTTTCTTCATTTTCCCTGACAAGTCAGAGGTTGCGGCTGGCTTCATTTGGTGCCCAGGGGCCATTGTCCTTCTACTTTCCTCCTTCACAGGTTTTGAAAAGGACCTGAAGACCCTGCGAGTGGAGAAACATGAAGGCGGCTGCTACCGGTCTCTCCACCTGAGACGAGTTGTCCCAAGGCTGACAAGTACTGCCAGCGGGTGAGACCCTACCGGATGGTCACCAGCTCCTGAGAGGAACAGATGGGGGGTCTCTCCTCTTCAGCTGCCGATATAGGTCCCATTTAGGGAAGTGATTCTTGTCCTTGGCTGCCCATTGGAACCACACCGGGAGCGTCAGAATCCACTGCCATCTGAACCATCCCCCTTAGCAACTTAATCGGCTTGGGCATTGGGACAAATACGCTCAAGTCTTCAACTTGATGCACAGCTCAGACTTGCCGGTGTAGGAAATACGGGGTCCCTTAGGCCCCGGCTTTTCCCCGGGCCTTCCCACTATGCAGCTGTGGGTCCTCTGGCCTTGAACTTTTTCATGGTAAACACAGTTATTCTGACTCAGCCATATTAGCCCTGAGACACGCCCCGCCTTATGCAACTGCTTGGCAGAATGCCACTTTTGTCTGTGTTACTACATAAGCTCTGGGCTTATCTCTTGTGAAGGAGACTTGTGCTTGGCATGTACCCTGCTGCCCCTAAATAAAGTATGACTGGGCTTATGGCCGCGCCTTTTTCTCCTCTTCAGGCTGTCTGGATCAGAACTTGCACCCTTGAACCTGGGCTGTGGCCCCAACAGCTAGTCTATGGAATTGGTTAGAGGACAGAGAAAAGTCAACTTTGCTTTTGGTCACTGTAAGATTTTTCCAGGTGACATACAGGTTCCCCCTACACCTGGATAGGTCTTATTGATGCTGATGGAATTTGGAAGTGGGTGAATGAGAGCAACTTTGAGCGAGGACATTCTGTCCTCATGTGCCCATGCCCTCCATCTATTCTGCCTTCAGGGACTTGACCTCTACAGAGCGCCTCCTTCCCAGACCTGAGCTCTGCTCTGTCTGCCCTTCTAAGCTTGCTACTTCTCCCCTCTCTCAGGAACTCGATGAGTGTCAAGGACTCAAGTTGGCAGCGGTGAGAACGTTGTCCAGTTCTACTCAGATGGCAAGTGGCATGACAGCGTGTGCCAGAGGCCAGCTTTGGCAAGGCCATCTGGGAGCCACTCAGATACTTTTGCTGGACCACTTGCTCGCAGAAATGTCAGTGGAGGATTTCTTCCCCCCAGAGACCCTTAACAAAGCTTCTCTCAGAGAGGAATAGCCCTGGGAGACTGGAAGCACTGCCATCATTTTCAGTTTTTTTCTCCTTCACTTTATAAAGGCTACATAGAGTTCCTAAGGTTCTTTCCCCACTCCAACTTTTAAAATCAATTTTATAGAGGAACAATTTTTACATAATAAAATTCATCTATTTAAAGAGCAGTGGTGACTTTTGACAAATATAAATGACTGGGTAAGAACCGCTTCAATTCTGTTAGCAAAGGGAAGAGATATCGAGAACGGAGACACAGGGGAGGATGCGGTGAGGGGACGGAATGGTCAAACAGAATACACATGGGCACAGATTCCCAAGTTGGATGTTACCAATGTGTTACTGAATCTGTAGATCACGCATACTGAAATTTATGAAAGGAAGCAGTCCAGTCAAAATATATAACCTTTCCATCCCCCTTCCCAGTACCTCAATTACCCCTTGCAGTCTACCCACCTCCGTGCCCTCAGGCAAGTGAAGATTTGCTTTTTTCACTACTGATTATTTTTTCCTATTCTAGAATTTCATGAACAGGAAACTATAGAATATATACTTTCTTGTGAGACATTGTATGTTTTGTGTTGCCCGATTTTTGACAACCTAAAAATAGCAGGGTGGAGGGAGAAGCTAGGATACTGCATATTACTGCAAAAAGATCATTTTCTTCTCATATAGATTTGAATTCAAGTCATATTGTTGCTTAAAATTAGTGTACATTTAGGGTAACCAGGAAGGCCAATTGACTAATTTCTCTGAAGATTCCAGAGTAGATAAGGTTCTCCGGTGTATGGGTTACCTACTGCTGTGTACAGAATCATTTCAAAGCTTGATGCTTAAGCATCAGAAAACACAGCTAAGAAATTTACAGGTCAACTACATAGTTTTCTGATGCAGTCAGGTTTGGCTCATGTTGGGTGGGCTTTTTGTTTATCTAGTCAGCCAGGGGTCGACTGTCCAGCTGAGGGTTGGCTGCTCTGGGGCAGCCTCTCTTGCGTGTCTGACAATTAGCTGGCTCTGATCCAGAACAATGGGGGTGACTGATGCCCATTTAAGCTGGTGGCACAGGGGCTGGGCAGAATTCCAAGACAGTAATTGGAAAAATGCAAGGACTCTGGTGTCTGAGGCTTGGAACGAAAGCATCATTTCCGCTGCCCTTTGTCATCCAATGTGCATCCCAAGGGAGCCCAGATTCAGCAAACAGAAGAATAGAGTCCACTTTTATATTGTGAGGAGGAAAGATACAGAGAGGGGTAGACATTGTCAATTTTTTAATCGATAAGCCTAGCAGGGGAGATATTTCTGTATTAAGGAACAGCTGACAGTGGAGTTGGTTAAGAAGGGGTAGGACCCAGCATTGCTATGCTACCTGCTCCCAGAATGGCCTGGCGTATAAGAGTGTCATAAAGAGGCTGAGGGTCAAGGCAAGGGCTGAGAGGACATGATTTAGCTCTTGGCAGGGAGCCTTCCCTGCCTGCTTCCCTACTCACCAGCTCCACACGGAAACCATCAGCTGGAACCGAGAGGCCTTGGCAGGAAGTGCTCAGAGGAGACACAGGATTGCTGGGAGCTGGAGAGCACTGCCCAGTGGGCAGGATTGCACAGACTCATCGGCACGTGGCTAGGTTTGTGGGCAACAGTTCAGAGAATATATTATTAAATTAAATATTATTAAGAAGAAAGAAAATTTCTTATTATCAAAGCACAAAAATAGAACATAAAAAAACCACCAATATAGTCTGGACAGTCCGCACACTCATTTACCCCAATACTCCCGATACAATCTTACTTAACTGTCCTGTTGGATCCTGACTGGGGCAGTAATTAGACTTTAGAAAGACCTTTGGATCTGGACTGGAGCAGTACAGGAAATCCTGACTCAGCCTAATAATAGAACTGACAGCTGTCTGAGCGCTGCGTACAGAGAAGCTCCTCTGATGGGCTGGTTCTTTGAAACAACAGTATTTACAAATAGTTAGTAAAATGCCTCCCACAAGGTATTTGTCTTTTCACAAAGACACTTATTAAAAAACCATATACCTTAGGGTGGGATCTTTAGAAAAGCATCAGAAGGAAACAAATTTGAGCAGTACTGTTGATTTATTATCATAACCAGCAACATCAGGGTAGGAATATAGCTCAGCAGTTAGAATGCCTGTCTAGCAAGCACAAGGCCTTGGACTTGATTCTGCAGCACCGCAGAATCTGGCCATGGTGTCAAACATCCTTAATCCCAGAATTCAGGAGACTGAGGCAGGAGGATTGCCGTGAGTTCTGTCTAGCCCAGCCTGAGCTACATAGTGAGTTCAGGACCAATCTGGACTACTGAACAAGACCTTGCCTCAATTTTTAAAAATATAATAACCAGCAATATCATAATGGAGAAGAGTATGCTATTTACTGAAGTGTGTATTAGTACAGAACTATTTTATGAGGATTTTTGATGTTTCCCAAAGAGTAATGACATTTTATGGGCAAATCCTCAGTGCTTTCCAGCAAGGGGTGTAGCTCAGAGTGCATGCCTTGCATGTGCAAGGCCCTCTGTTCAAACCCAGTACCATAAAAGAAAAAGAAAAAAAATTAAAATTTGCCCACACATAATTAACCTCAAAATGCCTGAATTATTTTCTTTCCCCAGAAGAAACAGAAGCATAGTATATTTGTTTGCTTAAACAAGCAGATTTGGAAAAAGAAGAAAGTAATAATTAAGATTGAGCATTCTATGCATGTTTTCTGACCTCCCTCTGTCGAGTGGATATCTATTCTCTTGTCACTTCTAAAATAGTGTTGAGGTCACCAAGAATACACAGTACACTAAACAAACCAATTTTTAAAACATTCCTCTTCTTTTAAAGTAAAAGAAAAACGTTTTGTTTGGAGCAGACCAATTACTCCAAGACTAGTTTGTCATTGAACAGAGAAGAAACAACTCTAGTTTTGCCTTACTGTACTCATGTAGGGAAGCATTTGCATGCTTCAAATGTTATTAATAAACTTATCAAATTTAAACTCCAATCCCAGAGTTTAAACACACTTCATTGCTTCTATTTACTGTCCATATTTGCAGATATTAGGTATTGTCCATGAAAAACCTATTTCATTTCTGCATAGTTTGTGTGACTTTCAGTGCCCTTCACTGGCATCTTTTACTGGAACAATGAAACACTTTAAGAAAAAAATTATTATGTTTTCCCTTGATTAACAAGACCATCTACAATGCTCTTGAGTACATATTTATTTTTCTTTGCCATTACTGTTTCAGTATGGCCAACTGGACAAATTAGGACAACTAAGACTATTCTTAATAATCAAGACAATCAAAAAAACAATCAAGACAGTCAATTTCTATTTCACATAGAAAAGAAAGAAATAAGTAACCAGTATGTGTTGTGTGCAAGCATTAAGAGCTCCAGAAGAGCTCATTACTGCACAAATATTGTCCTACTCACTTTTCTTGGATACAATACTTGGCATCCCCAACTATAGGAAAGAAGGGTTTATTTTAGCTCACAGTTTCACGAGGTCTCAGTCCATTCATGGGCAGCTGGTGATGCCAGGAAGGGTCTGGTGGAGAACATCTGCCCATGGCATCTCAAGAGGAAGAATCGGTGATTGGGGAGAAGCCGGGGCAAGACTGCATCCTTCCTGGCCACGCTGTTAAGTGATCTGTCACGCTTGGTAACCTGCCCTTCCAACCAGACCACATCCCCGACCAGTTGCAAAATTCATAGATAATTTGCAACATCAAAATACATAAGGTTTTTGGGCGACATTCCAGATCCAAATCATAATAAATACAAATGACTGTGGCCCTTTATGTTGTTTTTACACTTCTTTAAAGCTGCAAAAATGATTTTTAAAAAATAATATTTGTCAGGAAATATGAAGAATCAGAGGTTGTCTTTGAAGTGCCTAAAGTTTTACCCGATGTGCAAGTTAATGTGTTGATTGTTGCACAGATATTAGCAGGAGCTATGATGCCCCTGCTTCACGGCAGATAGTGCCAGTCAAGAGCCTGCAGGTGGATGTCAGACGTGTGACTACTTTACCTCCTCACCTTTACAGTAGTAACTCAGGAATCCTAAGACATTTGAGAAATATGCCTACGGTCCTCGACAGGTGGAACTAGTCAGGAAAAACTAAAGGCACTCACACTTCAGGCCAAGCCTGTAATCCCAGCACTCTGGGAGGATCTCACATTCAGCCCCAGCCTGGGCAACGTCGTGATTTACTGAGACCCTGTTTCAAAATCAAAAATAAAATTGTGCTGGGAAGGTAGCTCAGCGTGGAGACCCTGGGCTCCATCCCACAAAAACAAAACAAATCAGCCTGGATGCTACGGTCAGAAAGCACAAACGCAACTGTCCTATTCACAGTAGATGCTGGTTGGCAAGATGCCTCCCCCTCTTCTTTCTACCTGATCAACAGAAAACAGGGACTACTTCTCCTATAATCTAAGGATAAGGAGGCTTTTTAAAAACGATGATACAATTCCAGAGCCGTCAAAGAAAAGATTAAGCAACAAAAATACATAAGGCCATCTGGAGAAAAACTCATCCAAAGTTATAAAGCAATGATTTGGGAGTCCTGGCAATGCCTGAGGAACAACAGGTTGCTCTCCTGAATATATTGAAACCTCTTACAAGCAAATAAAAAGATAAATATACTAAAACTGGCAAAATATGTGGACAGTTCATATAAAAATACAAATGACTCTTAAATCCATAGAAATTATGGTAATAGAAGTACAAACAAAATGGCACTAAAACATTCTTTAATCTGTCAGAAATCAAAAGCTTTTCAGTGATTCACAGTGATGAAGGCTTGGAGAGATAGGCAATGTCTATCAACAGTGGGGGTGGGATTTGGTGAAACTTCACTGGAAGGAAATTTGACAAAATCTGTTAGCTTTAAAAGTGCAAGTGAAGCTGGATGAATGGCTCAGTGGTTAAAGCGCTTGTCTAGCAAGCTCTAGGTCAAGCTGTAAGTGCCCAAGTTCGATTCCCCAGTACCACATAAGCCTCCTGGTGTGGTGGCGCACACCTGTAATCCCAGCACTCAGGAGGCTGAGACAGGAGGATTGCCATGAGTCCAAGGCCAGCCTGGGTTCCATAGTGAGTTCAGGACCAGCCTGGGCTACAGAAGGAGACTCTGTCTTAAAAAAAAAAAAAAGTTGCAAGCAATTCCACAGTTTCTCCTAGAGTGTTTATAATAACATAGGCCAGTTGAAAATATAAATACTCAACCAATTATGTTATAATCACACCATAAAATACCCCATCCCATTGTGTAGGATAAACAGGCTTGAGACAGAGATTTTCAGGGTGTGTGCTGAAGTAACAAGCCCAAGGCACCATGGTATGCTAAGTGTGCCCCGCTTGGATGCAAGGTTTGGTGAATGTTTATGAACACATAGCTTATATTGAGCAAAATGTATGTGAAGTGGCAACTGCGTGGCTTCCAGAGAAGAGTGAGTACTAGCGAAGGAAAGAAACACAAGCTTTTCATGGTCTTCTTCTTGTGTCCTTTAAACCTGACATGATTTGCATATATCGCTAACTTTACAATGAGCAAACAAAACAGAAAACCCAGGATGCCCAGGTGCTGTTCTATTCTTGGATGTGGGAGCACTGATCTTTTAAATGAAACAACAGATAATCCAGAGTTGCTTAAGCCATTCTAGATAAGAGGACAAGATGGAAGTCTCATTAGTTTATAAAACCAGCATATCTTCAGTACCAAAGTTTGAAAAAGATACTTCCGAGAGTGAGATAATAGTCCAATTTTACAGCTGAATTAATGTGAAAAATTCTACTGCCAAAATGGAAAACGTAAGTAAGTGCATCAAAAAATAATGTACAATAGCCAAGTGAAATTTATTCTGAGCATGCAGGGATGGTTCAGCATCCAAATTCTATTACCGTAATTTCTTAGTTCAACAAACCCAAGAAGAAGAAACCACTATTACAGTAGATCCCAGAAAGATATTTTACAAAATTCACAAGCTATCATGAATTTTAAAAATCAGAGTAAAAATATGGGAGAGAAAAATTAAATCTAACAGCAAACAACTTACTAAACAATGAAATGCTGAAATGTTTTCATTAAAATCAAGTCTGAATAAAGATGCTTCCTTTCACCAACAGTGCTCACTATTGCTTTAGCACTGTTGTTTGGTTTGAGAGGAAAAATATCCCTCAATAATAAATAAAGCTCAGCAAATTCAAAGAATAGAAATTATTTGACATCTGCCCTCAGATCACAGTGTAACTAAGCTAGAACTCAACAATAGACTGAAAAATATTGAAATACTTAGAGATTAGATAGCACACTTCCAAATAATGTAGGGTTCGAAGAAAAAACCTTGAGAAATTAAAAATATTTAGAACTAAATGAAAATAAAGACACAAATCAAAATGTGTGGGGTGCAGTGAAAGCAATGAATGGTAGGGAGGAATTTGTAGCACTTAACACCTGTGTTAGGAGGGAAGATAGGTTTAAAATTGATCATCTACTCTTCTGCCTTTAGGTAACTAGGAAAAAGAAACAAATCCATAGCAACCAGAAGAGTGGAGGTAAAAAATTGAATCAGGAATAAATAAAATTAAGAACAGGAAATCAACAGAAAAATCAATGAAATAAACTTGTTCTTTGGAAGGAGCCGTAGAATTGATAAGCTTCTAAATAGCCTAAGGAGAAAAGAGAGAGGAAGCAAATTATGAGTGCTAGAAATTACTAGTACTTAGATCACAACACATCCTCTAGGTATTCAAAGGCTAGTCAAGGAATATTGGAAGCAACAATTTCAATACCCTGAAAGACACAATTGGCCAAAATTCACACAAAAAACAAGAGAAAGTAAGCCTGGCCTTGTGGCCCAGGTCTGTAATTCCAGCATTTTGGGAAGCTGAGACAGGAAGATTGCAAATTTGAGCCCAGCCTACGAAAGTTAGGGATTTAGTGAGACCCTGTCTCCAAAAAATGGGGTACGGTGGTAAAGTAGCATGGAGTGAAGGCCCTGGATTCCATCCCAAAGCCACGTATACAAAAAGCCCAAGGGTGTGTATGTACATGATTCACATATATTGCTAACTTTATAATGAGCAAACAAAACGGAAAACCCAGGATGCCCAGGTGGTGTTCTATATATACATATGGAATTTTATGTATGTATATATCTATGAATATATTATTAAAGAAATTGAGCAAATAAAATCTTCCAAACCAGAAAGCACCAGGCTGAGCTGTCTTCCTTGGTGAACAGGAAGGAAGATGACCACTTTCCAATATACCGGCAATGAGCCAGTGGAATTAGAAATTACAAACAACACAATATGTAGCACTGATATTAGCATTTCTCAAAATGAAGTAGGTATAAGCCTAACAAAACCTAGGCAAGATTTACAATAAGTAGGTAAATAAAACTGGAATCAAAGAAATCAAAGACGTGCTTGCATATTGCTCCGAAGCTGTTTCTTGCCGTCCCGATTCTACGCTCTTCTGCAGCTCCCTGGAGCCCTTGCAAGCCCTCCCGCGTGCGTGACGCTGAGGGTGAGAAAGCTGCTCAGGATGGTAAACACTTGAAAACCGAGCAGGCGCACAGCGAGAAGCTGTTTTTCTACAGATGCTACCAATGAGAAACTGCTAAGTACAGAAAAGCCAGGGATGCTGGACCCCAGCAAGGCCCGGTAGGATGCCAGGAAAGAGCTAAGAGGAACTTCCAAGAAAAATGTCATGAAAGCTTATGTCAACAAGCCAGAAGGGCCCAAGAAGAAAAATGAAATTAAGAGGCTGGATTTGGCTGCTAGTCACACATGTAACCTAAGCTGATAACATGTTTTGTTTTTTTCTAGTACTGTGTATGATGTGAAACTAACAAGTTAACTCAGGGCATTGAGGCTTTTCAGGAGGCGGCTTCAGCAGCTTAGGAGTCAAAATTGTCACTGACTTTATCTGAGCGGCTTCTATCTGAGATAAATTAAAAGTACAGTTGTTACTTTGAACAAATTTTCAAAGAGCTAGATAAAATGGAGAGATGTTTTGTGGTCATGGAACTGGACACTTAGTATTTCCAAATGTCAATTCCTCTTAATTTGATCTAACAATTTTTTTCAATAAAAATCCTAGCGAGTTACTATATAGACATTGATAACTTGATTCTAAGGTTCATGTAGAGAGGGAGAAGATCAAGATTAGCCAACATAGTGAATGACTAACACTATCTGATGTCGAGTTACCCTAAAGCTACTGTAAAGACATTGTGCTGTTGGCTAACAAATAAACAAATGGGTGTGTACAAGAGAAAAGAGAGCCAATAATAGACCCACGTAAATATAGTCAACTGATCTTTGACAAAAGAACAAAGAGAATACATCCACAAATTACGGTCTTTTCAACAAATGTACTGTAACAATTGGACATTCCAAGGGCAAAATAAAAACAAAACCCAAAGAAATAAATACAGACACAGACCTTAGATCCTTTATACACGTGAACTCAGAATATATCAGAGATCTAAATATAAAATATAAAACTCTTAGATATAATAGAGAAGAAAATCTAGATGATCTTGGGTTTGTTTGGTTGCTTAACGGCCCCAAAGGCACAATCTGTGAAGGAAAGAGCTTTGCAAAGGTTACTGTCAGGAGACTGAAAAGATAAGCCACAGGCTTAGAGAAAGTATTTGCAAAATACCTATTTGATAAATGACTGCTATCCAAAACATACAAAGAATTCTTACAACTCAACAGTAAGAAACAAACAACTACATTAAAAATGGAGCAGAAGGCAAACACAGACTGAAAGTGAAGGACAGAAAATAATACACCAAGCGGGACCAACTGCAGATTTATATGCATCCGATGTTTCTATATTCAATCTTATGAAACAAATACTACTTGATATAAAAGACAAGGTAGATCCCAATACGATCGTAGTGGGTGACTTCCATATACCGCTATCACAAACTAATAGGTTAATTAAACAAAAAAAAAATCAACAAAGAAACATCAAGGTTAAACTGCACTGTAGCGCAAATGAGTTTAATAAACATCTAAAAAGTGTTAGATCCAACAGCAGGAAGCACTTTTCAGCAGCCCACAGAACTTTCTTCAAAATAGGCCATGTTTTAGGACATGTAGCATGTCTTAATATAAAAATGAAAATAATTTCATGTATCTTATGGGATCACAATGGAGTAAAGGTGGACATCAATGGCAAAAGAAAGCACAGAAACTACATGAACACGTACAGATTAAATCACAGACACTTGAATGACCAATAGGTTATCGAAGATATCAAGAGAGGAAATTTAAAAACTTTTAGCCAAATGATAATGGAAACACAATATATCAGAATCTGTGAGGCACGATGAGAGTAGACATAGGAGGCAAGCTCATACTTGTGAGTACCTACTTTGCAAAAACAGTGACCTAAAATAAGTGAGTTAGTGACGTGCTCAAAGTACTAGAAAAACAAGGCATACCAATCCTTAATTCCAGTAAAAGAAAACAAATAACAAGGATTAGAACAGAAGTTCATTAAGTAGAGACTCCAAGACAAGTACAAAGGATCAATAAATCAATAAATCAAACTCTTAGCCAACCTTACCAAAAGAGAGAAAGAAGACTCTAATATAATTACAATAAATATTGCTGTATTCCAGAGGATTATTAGAATCAGCTCTGAAAATTTATATTCCAAAAACTGAAGAATCTAGAAACAGATGAATAAATTCCTAGAACACGTGACCTACCAGAACTGAATCAAGAAGATATAAAAATCGAAACCGATCCAAAACAAGCAATGAGACTGAAATAGTAATAAACACTTCACCGAGAAAAGCTCAGGACTGGATAGATGTATTGCTAAATTTTGCCAAATCGTTAAAGACCAGCTTACACCACTGTTGAAGCTTTTCTAGAAAATACTAACAGAAAGGGAAGTAACATTTCCAAATTCTATGAATTCGGCAATACCCTGATATCAAAACTGGATGAAAGACTCAACAAAAATGAAAACTACAGACTCATATCTTTGATGAATGTACAGGCAAAAACCATCAATAAGGTGATCACAAGCAGAATGCTATAACACATTTTAAAAGATGATAGTTGGGCCCTGTGGTGCAGGCCTATAATCCCAGCACTTTGAGAGCCTAAAGCAGGACGGTTGCAAATTCATTCTCAGCCTGGGCAACTTCGTGAGACCCTGCCTCAAATTGAAAATTAAAAATGGGCTGGTAATGTAGTTCAGTGTGAAAGCACTGGGTTTGATCCCCAGTACCACACAAACTTACACACACACACACACACACACACACCCATTTTCATCATTCATCTGTTGATGGCATCTAGATTGTTTCCACAGCTTAGCTAATTGTGACAGTATAAACATGGATATGCATATGTCACTACTATTGTATGTCATCTTTAAATCTTTCAGTATACCAGTCTTTCAGTGGTATTCATAGTGTCATGAAATCATGTCTTTTGCAGAAGAAAATGGGTGGAATTGGAGATCATCATGTTCAGTGAAATAAGCAGTCAGAAAGTTAAATATTGTGTGTTTCCTATCATATGAACCATCTGAAAATAAGTTAAAAATTAATTTATTAGTTAAGGAGAGGTGAAGGGAAACTAGAAAGTAGACTTTTAGAGGTGGGAAAGAGGATTGGAGGGGAGAGGATGCAAGGGAGAGGAGGTATGACTGTTCATCTTGATATTTGTTAATCTTGTCAACCTCATTGGATTATGAAACACTTGATACATTAGTAAAGCATGCTCATGAGTGTGTCAGGGTGGGTCATGGGGCGTGACCTTGGATAATATATATGGTCCCTCATCCATCTCTTCTTGGCACTCTTTCCCTGATCTGCTTGCCAGCCACCATAAACCAGGCGACTTGACTCTACTATGTCCTTCTGCCGTGATATTCCTGTCTGGAAACCAGCTGACCTGGACTGAACCCTCATAAACTGTAAGCCAATTATAACTCCTCCTTTAAGTCGTATGTGTCAGGTAGTGTGTTCCAGTAACAGGAAAGTTAACCAATTCGGGGCTACGAGGATAAAACATAATCAAAATATGTTTGTATGTACCAGAACAAATCTTGTTAGTCTGTACCAATTACATACACCAATAAAAGTAAAAATTAAAAAATCGGACAGAAGTCTTAACAGGCATCCCACCAAACAAGATGTACAGACGGCAAAAAACCTAACCTCCTGAGAGCGTGTTCCACGTCATATGTTGTCTGGGGAATGGGTATTAAAACAATAATGAGAAACCACTATGCACCTAGTAGAATGACCATAATTCAGAAGACTGTAGTACAAAATTTTGGTAAGAATAAGGATCAAAAAGAACTCTCCTCCATAACTGGTAAGAATGTAACATGAAACAGCCACTTGGGAAGATAGCTTGATGGCTTTTTACAAAAACTAAATATAATCTTACCAAACTACTCAGCAGTCAGGCTCTTGGTTATGTACCCAAAAGCCCATATTTGCGCTAAGACATACACATAGATGCTTATGCACAATTGCCAAAATTTGGAAGCAGCCAAGATATTCTCTATTGACTTTTGAACACTGGGCAATAAGTGGGTTGATGTATGAACTGTGGTACCTCCAAACAATGGAATTATTTTAGTGTTATAAAGAAGTGAACTTAGAAAGCCACAAAATCACATGGAAGAAACGGAAATGGACAATGTTTTAGCTACTTTATTTATTGCTGTGACTCAATACCCAACATCCACGATATAAGGGAGGAAAGATTTATTTAGCTCACAGTTTCAGAGGGTCTTTCATGTAGTCCAATCATAGGGCAGCTGGCGATGGTGGAGGTACCCAGCAGAGGCTGAGGTTGTGGAACTGCTCACCCGTTGCAGACAGAAGCCTAGTGAGTCTGGAGTAAAGCCCAGGAGCTTTCCGGGGCAGAGACTACAACAATGTTTCTTCTTCCTTCCTTTAATAACTTCAAGCTTCCTATTCCCCTCCTCCTACCCCCTGTGGGTGGCCCTCCCTCACTTCCTGGCCTAAAAGCCAAGGACATATAGTTCCAAATGCATGAGGCTTTTGAAGCCCTTCCAGAGGAATTTGGAAACGTTTGAAGATGCCAGCTAGAGAAACCTTAGATTGCTGTGAGCAAAGATTGATGGGAGATTCTTGTCAGAGGTCAGAAGACCAGAATGCTAATACAAATGTGAATTGGAAAGGACAGGCTCGAAATTTTTCAGATGAGAAGAAAATCTGTATTTTCAGTTGACCTCAAAGCCACTGTGGCAGAAAGTGTGTTGGCATTTTGCCCTTGTCCACAGACTTTGCCTGATACCGAAATTAAGGGTGGTGGACTATGTAATTTGGTGGAAGAAATCTCAAAGCAGCCCAATGTCCATGTTGCCACTTGGGTACTGCTTGCGGCTTTCAGCCAACTCTATGCTAAAAATGAAGGAAAACGTGGCAGAGAAAAAAATACGAAAAGTTTGCACTTTGCGCAACTGGAAGGGGCTGTGAAGATGGGTCGGAAGAGCACAGGGATGTTAAAGAGATTAGCATTAAAAACAAGCCAAGTACTTGGAAGCAGGACTATCCAGATGATGCCTTGAGGGTGTCCGAGGCATCAGCAAGATCCCACCCCTTACCAATTTAAGGGTGGAAGGCAAAGACCTTATTCCGAGAAGAGTATCTCAGGGCTCCGTGTAGGGTCAAAGAGAGAAGTGTTTGCTAAAGTCTGGCTGCCCGGAGTTCAGTCATTCAGGTACTTGGAGGCTGCTGCAGCCAAAGGCAGAGTGCAAGAGCTGTGGGGTCATGGATGCTTCCACCTAGATTTCAGAGGAAGGCCTTGCTGGCCCAGCAGTGTGCCTGTCGGAGGGCAGTGTGTGAAGTTGTAAGGTTTTTTTTTTTTTTTTTTCCCAGCAGTGCTAGAGCTGTCAAGACGTTGGCAAGTCTTAGAGAAGAACTAAATGCATTTTGCATAAGAGGATAGACACGAACCTTTTGGGGACCTGGGGCAGAACGCTATGGTTTGTATCTTAAGTGTCCCCCCAAAGCCTCATGTATTTGGAACTGCCTGCTCTTGATTTTTTGGGGTCCCCTAAGACCCAAATCATAGTATTAAGTAAAATAAGCCAGTTTGAAAAGGCCACACACATACTATTGTTTCTATGTGATCTTCCAGAAAAGGCAAAACCATGGAGTCAGTAAATGGTCCATGCTTGCCATGGGGTGGGAGAGAGGATGGATAGAGAAATGGAGCACAGAGAGTTTTAGGGAAGTGAAAATACTCTGTATGTTACGGTAATAGGGGATCCATGTCACCATACATTTAGCCAAACCCATATGTTATCCAGCACCAGCTGGGAACTCCACTGTAAACTAAAGACTCAGTGTGGTACTGACGTGTAAGTGTAGGACAATTGGGTGGAGACTATTGGATGATGGAGGACAATGTGCCTATGAGGAAGCACGGGTGTGTGGCAAATTTCTGTTCCTTCTACTGCATTTTGCTGTGGACCACTACCAAAAAAAAAAAATGTCTATTTAGAAAAACTGCTTGATCTGTGTTAATTTTTGGATCCAAAATGCACCCCCCTCCCCCCGCAAGCCTCACATATTTGGATATTGTAGGATAGCTATGAAACTATGTGCTGTTGGAAGGTGGGGCCTGGCTGGAAGGGGTGGCTCATGGGGCAGGACCTGGAGGGGTGCGTGCCAGCTCCACTCTTCCTCCCTCACTTGGCTTTCTGCCGGCCATGCCTAGTAGAGCTTATCTCCAACTAGACCTCTGGCATGTGTTTCTACCATTGCTGGCCACCCATGAACAGACTGTGTGAGACCTTCCGAAACTGTGAGCTAAAATAAGTCTTTTCTCTCTTGAATTGTGAATGTCAGGTATTCTGTCCCAGCAATGAGATAGTAACTAAGACAACACCACATCAGATTCAATGTTGTAACTTTTTCAAAGTGGTGGAGTATCAGAGGAGGACACCCACAGTTTTCTTGCAAGGCTACTAAAATGCTCTCTTTTCCAACTACTTACCTTTGTGAGTCCAGATTTTTTTCATATGCATCTGCCAAGACAATATACTGCAAATTCCGTGTAGAAGCAAATGTAAGAGCCCAGCTCAAGCCTGAAGTTTCTTCCTCCACCTCATGTGGTTTCTCTAATACTCTCTTGGCTCCCTCTCACACCTGCCTTCCTAACCTGGTCACCGGAAGAAAGTCTGAAGGACTAAATGAAGGGCAGCACAGTTATCCGGGTCTGGAAGGGCTGCTGCCTGGAGCTTTGGGGTGGAGAGTGTGAGCAGTGGAAGGTTGGGGAGGTGCAGCACAGAGAGCCGGAGTTCCATAATCTGGCATCTCCTGTCTCTAGACATAAGGAGAGTGAGTCAAGATTGGAGAATGACTTTAGGTTGGAGAAAGTCCACATAGGTAGCCACTGGTATGACCTCAATCAGGCTTTCCTCTTCCAATGTGTATCTACTTTCTTTTCCCTGCTTTTGAGTTCCCTTAATTTCCTCATTATTTTTAGCACAAAGGTAAATTTTCTCTCTCTTTTTTTACAGACATATAAAAGGAAAAAAAAATCTGTGTGTATTTATGGAGTGTGATGTGATGTCCTAATACATACATATATATATTGCTAATGTCCAAATCAGGGCAAGTATCACTTTTTCCTCAAGTGTTTCTCATTGTTTAATGGTGAAAACATTCAAAACTCTTTCTTACAGCTTTTTGAGCTACACAGTACATTACTTTCTCTAGCCACCCTATGGTACAACAGGACACCAGAACTTCTTGCTTCTATTTACCTATAATTGGTACCCTCTATTCAACCTTTAGCCTGTCCTGTTTTCCCACCTACTCTCTCCAGACTCGGGTGATCACCATTTGACTCAGCTTCTATGAGGTCACTTCTTTTAGATTTCACACGTGAATGACATCTTGCAGTCCTTACCTTTCTGTGAAGTTGTGAAGGAAAAGCCTAAGGTGTCGTGGAGACCTTGAAAATTTGGAGGTACCAAAAACATGGATCATCCGCCGAGGAAGCCTACAGGCTATGTGCAGAGCCAGTTCAAAGGAAAAGCTTGTTCCCCTTGTCACCGTTATCTCCCGTTCTGTCCATGTTGTTGCAAATGACAGGGTTTCATCCTTTCCAAAGGTGAATAGTATTCTATTGTATGTATGCGTCAGTTTTCTTGGTCTGCTCGTCAGTTGACAACCATGTTGTTTCCATTTCTTGGCTGTTTTGAGTAGGAATGCAACAAAAACAACAGTGCAGATGTCTCATCAAAATATTGATTTTATTTCTTTGGGGGTATATATGTAATAATAGGATTGATGAATCATGTAGTAGTTTATGTTTCATATTTTATTTTCTGTAAGCGTCATTTTAATTCATATTCCACACTCCCCTCCTGCAATGTATACGTGTTCCCTTTTCTCTGTATTTGTGCCAACATAACTTCCTAATTTTTAACATCTGTGAGGGGGAGCTGGACCAGGAGGAACCAGGGAAGGGTGCAGTCTGTTCTTTCTCCCTTTTCCCACCCTTCTTTCACTTCCTGCCTCTGAATTTCCCAGATTTGTTGGTTTCCCTATCATTGGCCCCCTCAGGTCCACAGGAGCACCATCTTTGCTCTTGCTCAGGTCTCGCCTGAGTCTCTAGCATGAGATCTCCTCTGAGATTTCAGCTGTCAGTCTTCTAGCTCTGGTAGCACTGTCCTTACACTATTCAGAAAAGAGAGCGACGGGGCTTAGAATTTCCTAGCCACGGTATGGAGTTGGGTAGGAGCCAGCAAAGGGGAAAACTGTTATTGGATATCAAATCTGTGACCAAGATTTTGCCAGGGCCATTTTACTTCCACAAGCACATTTGAAGGCATTTCGGATGATTACTGTTATTATAAAAATATCTGATCTTGTGTGCCACTGGTGAGGCTTCTAGGACCCATGAGAGTCACAGACTGAGAACTCCTGCTGTTAAATAACTAATATTTTGTGGTGATCTTTTATCTAGCCACATTGACACATTTTCTTGTGAATTCTAGAGGGCTTTGAAAAATCAATTTCTTTCATTTTTAAGAAGTTGACATAACATTAAACATTAAGACAATTATGTATTTTATTAACATCTGTCTTTGTATTTTCCTACATGTTTTTAATTTTCTAACTAACACCTTACATGTTTAAAATAAGCTAATGATTATTATTTTTTTTTTTTTTTTGAGACAGGGTCTCACTCTGTAGCCCAGGCTGGTCCTGATTTTACTATGGAGCCCAGGCTGGCCTTGGACTCACAGTAATCCTCCTGCCTCAGCCACCTGAGTGCTGGGATTACAGGCGTGCACCACTATGCCCAGTTTATATGGTGCTGGGGAATCGAACTCAGGCTGTGCACTTGTTAGGCAAGAGCTTTAACTGCTGTGCCATTCCTCCAGCCCACTGAGTTAAAATTTACCTAACTCATGAATGAGGTCATCAAAGATGATAAAAATGATTAAGATGAGCATAGGAGAGATACATATTAATAACAATTGATAGATTACTGGAACAAGATTACTAAAATTAGTGCAAAACTTACTCATTCTATAGGACAATAAAACTATAATTTTTGAGTTATCTTTTTAACCAGATAGAATGTTTTGCATTATTTTGGAGAAGAAGAATATGCCTTGTGATTAGATTTTCTACAGACTCTTAAAATATAGTAATCAAGATTATTTTTTCGAGACAGTGTTGTTCTGTAGCCCAGGCTGGTTTTGAACTCCTTATGTAGCCCAGGCTAGCCTTGGATTCACAGCAATCCTCCCTCTTCGGCTTCCTGAGTGCTGGATTACAGGCATGTATCACCACACCCAGCTTACGTGCTGCTGGGGAACTGAACTCAAGGCCTTGTGCTTGCTAGGCAAGTGCTCTAACCACTATGCTATTCCCCCAGAAATCAATATTAAATAGTAAATCAAAAAAGAGCCAGATAATTCTTAAGTCTTTAGCCTTTTTATGTATTCCAGTGTTATAACTAATTAAAGATTTAAATTTATTGAATTCCATGTCTCTAAGTTTTGAATTTTTCTAAGATTAGAATTTTTCCTAAATCATCTGCCTTTGGACCACTGTCTTTGCAAGACATTTGTATGCTAGGAGAGGGGTAATTAAATCCAGAAAATACTCCAGTAGCCTTGAGTATGGCAGCATACACTTCTAACTTGGGAGTCAAGGCGCGGTACCTTGACTGCTCACTGGGAGGAAGAACAAGATGCTTTGAATATTTTCCAGTATCTGATATTGAAGAAACTGTGGAGCACACCTGAGTTTGCTGCTTCAATGTAAGTTACCACCTTGGCCAGTTGCTTTGGGCAAGTAAAGGCTCCATATCAGATTCAGGCTTCAGGGTAAGACATTTTTTACTACTTAGGCCTTGTAACTGAGCATATCTGGTGGTTTTGCAAATATCTATGGCAAGTAGTAGCAGTGAGCCTCTGGCAAATTTAAGTATGAGAATCACAGCACGAACTACTACAATTTTGGACTGTATTTTTTTTTCTCGACAACTATCTTCATTTGAAAAATAGCTCTTGGGCTAGTTCTTTGGGCTTGGTAGAGATTTAATTACTAATTACAAGACTTGTGACTATGCAACTAGGATTCTCATTATAGTCTGTGCTTTAGCTAATTGTCAAAATAATAGAACTGGACATGAATTGAAATGGATTTCAAAATAGAGACACTTCTTCCGTCCGGGCAGGTCCAGAGGGTCCTACTTCATTGCTATGTGGTTCACATTACCGTGATAACTGTTCCTAATATCTTGCTCCTTTTTCTCTTCATAAGGAGTTCCATCTAACTGGTTAACAGAAGAACAAAAATCATAATCCTGATTTGAAGAAGCTCTTTGAGCTGAGTTTGTACTGCACCCAAGTGGAGAACAGCCACAGTGTAGCCTGGCGTAGGGCCTGCTCCAGAAAGCAAGGATTCTGGGAGGGCCTCTCACTAGGCAGACCTTTGGACAGTATGTTTGGTTGTCCATTGTGAGTGGAAGGCAATGTGATCTGAAGTATGGTCTCTACTAGCTCATAAGCACCATTTAAATAAATTTGCTAGCTTGTGAAGGAACTGGCTGGGGAGACACAACTGGAAGTTTGTTGAAAAGTGTCCTTGGGGGAAAGGTAATGTCTGAACATCTCAAAAGGAGAATAAGGCAGGAAGATATTTATATCCCATGTAAATGTCCACAAATGACAGCCACAGGTAGGTAGATTATGTAACTTCTTTTCTGAGCATCAGTCAACTTTACCCAGCCACAGTAGTCCTCACTTGGTTCATTCGGAATCCATTTGGAAAGTTACCATGGCAGCAGAGATGAAGGCTATACACTAGATCAAAACATGGATTTGCTTTTCCAAGATCGACGCAGCTGTTTCTGGTGCTGAGTGCCCAAACTGTCCAAGGCAGAGAATAATGCTCAAGCCCCTGAGATAGCTTCACTACCCAAGGGGACTGTCATTTACTTACAGCAGTAAATATATTGAACCCCATCCTTTAAGAGGAGAGAAGCAATTCATTCTCAGGTGAACATGCATATATTTTGAATATGGATATGACTTTCTTTCCCACAGTGCCTCTGCCAGTATAATCTCTCATGGATGTCCAACATACCATTGCCTCCAGCTAAGGAACTTATTTTACAGTGCAGAAAATCGAACAGTAGACTCATTCCTATAGTATTTCCATGTGTTCTAGTGCTAACGTGCAGATGGCTCGACTGGGTGACAGAATAGCTTTTTTAAAACTTATTTTCATTTTATTTTTAAAATGAAAATAAGGTCTTGCTGAATGATTCAGGCTGGCCTTGACCTCACTACCCACCTTTCTCAGTCTCCCAAGTAGCTGGCATTACAGGCATGCACTAGCATACCCAGTGGTAGAACAGTTTTTTAAAGGTGCAGTTACACCCCGGTTTGGAGGCAATATCCGTGAGGCCGGGATAGTGTCCTACAGGAGATGGTAGGTGTACGATGTAATATATCATGCCGTGTCCTTCATGGAAACAGTGCATGAGTGTGGGATCCAAGATACGACCCTCACAAGTCTGCCTTTCACTAATGCACCTAATGCTCACTCGTGATTTTTTTTTCTTTTTGTTTTATACCCTGGGATCACTGGGATCGGAGATCTTAGTGCTTGAGGAAAGAAAGACATAAGAGAAAGGCAGTTTATTGGTTTATTAAATTCATATCTGTGAAAAAAAACCCTTGTTCATTTTTGACTCACAGGGCATTGAACCAACAGACAGAGAAGAGAGCCGTTATTCTGGAGGAGGAGATTGATTTCAATGGCCAAGCAAAACACGGGGAGATGTCACCCCATGAAGATAAGGAGGACTGTGGACGGAACACTGGGGAGCCATCGTTGCAGCTTTAGTACTTCTGTCACCAGTAACTGCGGTTGGAGCATAACATTAGCAACCTCAGCAAGACATGAGCTGCGAGATTGCACTGTGTAGAATAGCTTGGGTCTCTCCACCCTAAAAAGCAACCCTATAAGTGAAGTGTTAACAGAGGATAAAAGGATGGAAGAAAGAAACTACACGTACCATGCAAGCGCCAGTTGGCAGCGTGTTTGAGTAACTATCACACAGAAACCGCTTGTGTTTACCCACTGTTTGGGGGCATAAGAGTTTTTTTCATTGGAATGAGGGGACAGGAATGAACACTATGTGTTGAAAACAGAGGACAATATTGATTATTCTTTGAGTATCCCTCCAGAAACTTTCATCCTTTTCTGCGTTGCGGGGTTCCAGGAAGCTAAACAATGGCCACTGAGCACCATGACTCGCTCTCCAGGTGACCTCTCCTGAATCCACCTAGCTAGACACAGGCAAGAGCTCAGAAGACAGGAAGAGAGACTCGGTAGGTACTGGTTTGCCCACTCCATTCTGCTTTCCCATGAACCTGGTAGAAAAGTGTTCTCAGCCTCTGCTGGATCCTAGCCCATGCTTCCAAGTCCCTCAGGGCTGCAGGACTGCTGTCTTGCCCCCGGCCTCAGGGTGGTGACGCCTCTGTTCTTGGTTTCCCCAGCCCTTCTCGCATTCCCTAACTCATTTTCCCCCTCATTAAACCCTTTTCGTGAAATCCTTTTGTGTTGCCTTCTGTATCTTTCTGAGACTTAGACATATTTTTTGAAGAAAATTCTAAACGTTCGATGTAGCCAGAGAAAATAAATAAAAAGAATAAAACTCCACTTGGAAGACTAGCAAGTTTTCTGAACGCAACGCATCCAGAGTGAACTCTTATCATCTCTCCGATCTTGGTGGAGCCACGACACCCATGAAACCAGCTTCTCCTACCCTCTTCTGAGTCCCAATCAACCGACACCTCATTCTTCTAGTTTCTCAAGCATAAAACTTGGAATTGCTGTTGCTTCTCATTCTCAAATCCCTTATTCAAGTCACCAGCAAAATCTGACAGCTCTACCTTTAAAATATAATGGAATATAAATGTTTTTTTCTTCACTCTGCTTCTGTGACCATCATCAAGCTAGCATTGTGTCACACCTAGAATATTACAAAAACCATGAAATAGTTTGATTGTGTGCCCCAGAGTTCAGGTGCTGGAAACTTACTTCCCTCTGCAACATTGGTGGCAACTGAGTTCTGAGGAGACGTGACTAGACCGTACTGGGCCATGAGGGCTCTCACTTTATGAATGGATTAATGCCATTATTTACGATGTGGGCGAACTAATTATTAAAGGATAAAATCTCTCTCACTCTCTCACCCTTCTTTCCTCCTTTCCTCCTCTCCCTCCCACGGAGAATGCAGTATTAAATTCCTCACCAAATTCCAGCCCTTTGATCTTGCACTGCCCAGCCTCCAGAACTGTAAAAATAAATCTGTTCCTTATAAATGACCCAGTTTCTGGTGGTCTGTTAATAGCAGCACAAGTGTACTCAGATGGTCTTCCACCGTTCTTCGCAATGATGCCCTTGCTGCCCCTCATATGAGTCACTACACTGCAGGATGAATGATCCTGTTATGCGACTCTTATGTGAAAACTTTTCAAAGTAGCTGGGCATAATGCACCTGTAATCCCAGCACGTGGGAGGTAAGAGGATCAAGAAATCAAGGCCAGCCTGAACTACAAAGCAAGAACCCGGTCTCAAACAAAACCAACCAACCAACCAAACAAACAACAACAACAAAAAAACACAAAACAAAAGAAAACATTGTAAAGTTTTTCTGTTGGTCTGAGAAGAAAGGCAAGTTCTCTACAATGACTTTCAGGATGCAGGTAGCCTCTGCCCACCCACGACTCTTGAAACTCACCTGCTGCCCCTCTGTCCTGCTCCCTCTCTCCAGCCACGTCACTTCCCTAACTGAGAGCAGACCCAAAGAACACAATACAGGGGCTGAAAGGAAGTAGAGCTTTATTCTCACATTAAGGGAAGTTGATGCTGTATTATTAGTTTTTACAAAGCAAGGGGCAGGCCAGAGGTTTAGCACAGCAGTTAGAATGCTTGCCTAACAAGCACAAGGCCTGAGTACAACCCCTCCTCCCCTCCCCCGCACTACATAGAGCCAGGTGTGGGCGCACATGCCTGTAATCCCTGTACTCAGGAAGCGGGGGGATTGCCATGAGTTCAAGGCCATCCTGGGGCTATATAGGGAGCACAGGACCAGCCTGGACTCCAGAGTGAGACCTTGCCTCAAACAAACAAACAAACAAGAAGGAAGGTGAAGAAAATGATCCCATTTACATATAACATATAAACTACAATATTTTTTCTTTGCTTTGACACACTCAGGCTCCTCCTTGTAAGCGGAAGTTGTGTGTGGACTCAGGGAATCCTCTTGGGGTGCAGGCAGGACAGTGGAATGAGCAAGAGGCTTTTTTTTTAGGTTAAGAGTTATTTAGGTCAAGAGTGCTCTGTCAGGGGACAGCTGGTGAGTTCCAAGAGAGGAACCCCACCCTAGAAGCTTATGTGTGGAGGCAGCATGTGCGCAGGGTCAGGTAAAGGTGTTGACAACACTAGGTTTGACTGTGTTTGTCAGCTTTCCATCACTGTGTCAGAATATCTGAGATATTGCATTTATAAAGAAGAAAGTTTTATTTTGCTCCTGGTTTTATAGGTTTCCATCTATGGTCAACTGTACCCGTAACCTTTGGGCCTGTGGAAATGGGGTACAGCAAGGAAGAGTAGCGGAACAGACTGCTCAGCTTGCGGTGGCGAGGGAGCAGAGAGACAGGATGAGGAGGATGAGGAAGGGACCAGGGTTCCAACAGCCGCTTCAAGAGTAAGCCTAAGGGCAGGGAGCACAGCAGTGGTTGGAGGGCTCGCCTAGGAAGCACAAGGCCCAGGCATCAATCCCCAGCAACATAAGTCAGGCGTGCTGGTGCACACCTGTAATCCCAGCTCTCTGGAAGCTGAGGCAAGAGATTTCTACGAGTTCAAGGTCAGGCTGGGCTACACAGCCAGGCTACTCAGAACCAGCCTAGACTACAGGGTGAGACCTTGTCTCAAAAAAAAAAAAAAAAAAAAAAAGAGTATGTCCCAAATAACGTAACTTTCATCTGTGAGGTCTCACACTCCTAGTAGTGCCATGGACTGTGAATCAAGGCTTCCACACGTGACCCTTCTGGGGGATATTTAAAATCTAACCTACAATAGGCATCTACTTGTCTCTCTTACCAGCTTCATGATCATAGGTAAGTCGTGCAATGGATCTAAGCCTTTGTCCCTCACTCAAAGTGCCTCCTAAGGTGCTTGTGGGAGACAAATCCTTACGCAAGGCCAATATCTGGCACAATCTTCATCACTGATTTGATGCTCAGTAAATATCTGTTTCGTTCCCTAACTTCGCCTCCTCCATTCCTGCCAGGATTTCCGAATCTCCACCACTACCTTTCCTTCTTCCCCCATGGTCTTGAATCTTTGGCTGAATGTTAGTTCTGTGGAGAGAGAAGGGCCAGACCGATGGTGGAGTCATCTCAAGGCATCTCATGACTTTGGGTCAGATGTTAATAGTGTAGGAACACCAGTCTGGGCAAGAGAGAGGAAAAGTTGATTCTACTGAACCCAGGTCAAAAATATCTGGTCACATGATCGATTCTTGGATTTCAGAGGCAGGATAAGGGATGAAAGAATAAGCCTCCTCTATGGTCCCTTTGGGTCTGGCTTTCCCTACAAATGGTAAAAATGAGAAATTCCAGAGAGATGAGAAAAAAAGGGAAGGTGTAGTAGATACAGGTGGAGGAGGAAAGGACAGCCAAGTGAGCTCATCTCCCCCGCCACCTACACAACCCTCTACCTGAGTCTCGACCTCTTTTTGTAGTCACCATCCACAGTTGGAGGCTGTGAGCAGCTTCTGGGTCCCTGGGTCCTCACACAGAGAGACAGGAAGGATCCAGCGATTTGTGAGGAATTTTTTCAACTTTGTGGCCTCCCTGGTAACTGTGTTGCCTCAGAAAATCAGCCACCACATTTTTCAAAGTTGTGTGGGTGAGTGAGCTGGAGAGACGGGAAGAATACTGGGGAGAGTTAGGAGGAGGGTGACTTTGTGTTTTAGATGGGAACGAATAAGAGAACGCACCACAGACTGGATTACTCATTGGAGGAGGCCACTGACTTCCAGATTGGGATGGACAGGCCCTAACTAGTACAACGCAAGCCTTCACCACAACTTGAACCTCCAACCTCAGCATCAAGCTAAATGTCAGCGTGAAGCCAACCCCAACCCAATCCAGAGCCCAACTTCAGCTCTACATCCATCCCAAAAGTCAACCTCCATCTCAAATGCAGCTCCAACCCCACCCCTCCTGAGATTCAGCTAAGACTTTTTTTCTTTTCCTGAGACACGGTCTCACTCCACTATCCAGACCGCTCCTGAAGTTGCTACGGAGCCCAGGCTGGCCTGGAACTCATGGCAATCCTCCTGCCTCACCTTTCCAAGTACTGGGATTACAGGCATGTGCCACCACACCCTGCTAATTTTTATATGGTGCTGTGAGGTCAAACCCAGCACCTCAAGCATGCCAGGCAAGGCTTTAACTACTGAGCTACGGTGGCTGAGCTTCTCAGCTGAGGGTTTACTTATTCCCAGCCTCAGCCAGTAGTCCCAACCCAACACATACGCTGTCCACAGCGTTAGCTTGAGACTTAATCTCGTTTTCAACCAGAAACACCAGGCCTACTCCTCTTCCCATTGTCAACCTCAACTCATCCAACGTTATACTGAAGTCCAATCCCTGCCATTCTTTCAACCCCAGCTGCAAAGCTAGTCTCAGCCACATTCCCAGTCACACATAAGCTCAGTCTCTCCCCGGCCTTTATTTTCTACCTCAAAACCAATTCTAACCCACTTTCAATTACCCCCAGGCTCCTCTCCCCAGGGTGTTAAGACACTCAGCCTAGCCTAGCCTCTGTCTCTGCCTCCATCTCAACTCTCACAGCCACAGACATCCTGGAGCCCAAGGATATGGATAAGGTACAAAGACATCGAGTTTTGTGAAGAATGAGAATGATAAGAAGTTTAGAAAAAGGAAAGAAAGCAGGAAGAAACTCCATAGACAGCCCATTTTCCCTGTTTTCAGGGGCCTGAGCGAGTTCCTCTGGATACCACCCTTCCACGCCCCTTCCCTGGCTCTGTCCTGCAGGAGCTTGCAGCACCTGTGAGGATGCTCCCCGTGGAGTATAAAGGCCCTCCTTTCCTCATCACCACTGTCGGGGGCACGTCCTGGGGCACGTCCTGACGCACGGACAACAGCAGCCTGGTCTCTTCTTGGAAGATAGGCTCTAGGAGTTGATGCACAAGAGCCTACGAGGGCAGACACCGCCAGGGGGCGCACGCAGCCCGTCAGACTCCTGGCCCTCAGGAAGGAATGAGATCAGAGAACCAGTGAGAGCCCTCTGAAATGTGAAGCGCAGAAGTTCTGATGGCCAGCCTCTAAGGCCAGCAGTTCTCTTGAAAAATGGGCATTTCTGTCCCATCTCTGGACCCAGGCTTATGCGGTCAGCCCTGTAATCTGTGCCACTGAAGCTTTGACTGATGATATTAAAGACCAAGCTTTTGAAATGTGCAAACTCTTCTTTCTGTCCTTCACAGCCTGGCAACCTAGAACCGCCTTGGCTTTCCAAAACCTGCTTCCTTATATGTTTCAACACGCTATTCATAAATTCTAATGACTTCTTTTCGCCATAGTCTATATTTATACCCACCCTCAATTTAAGGCTGTGACTATGATCAGCCATCACTGACGCCTGGCTAGTGGGCAGGACCACAGTGACACAGAGGTTTGATGCTGGGGACACAGATCCTCATTTATTGCTCCACATATGATCTACTGCACTCCCAGCCAGGTGAGGGTGAGGATGAGGCAGTAGCAAGTCACAGGCACCAGAAAGAGGGAGGTTGTCCCGGCTCTGAAAACGCAGAACACTGGGGTGTGGGATGAGATTCCACTAGAGTACATAATTAGTGACAGGGTCCAAATAGTGAGACTGTCAACATTCAGAAAGTGGGGCAGAGACCGGGAGGAAGCCGATGTGATCCAGCATAACTGGAGCTTGCGGACTAAACTGCATCAACAGAAAAGATATTGAAAAGCCACATTTCCACAAATCAAAGCAACAGCAAAGCGTCTGGATTTTTCTCTGTCTGGCAAAATACTTTTTTGGGCATTTGTTGTTTTATTTATTTTTTCGGTAGTGATGAGAATTGAACTTAAAACACGCTAAGGAAGTGATTTACCACTGAGATGCACCTCTATCTAGCCTTTCCTTTTTTTTTTTAATTTTTAAAGCCCAGATAAGTTGCCCAAACTTGCCTCAAACTTCCAATCTTCCTGCCTCAGCTTCCCAAGTAGCTGAAACTACACACATGCACCACTGAGCCCAGCTTGCAAGAGTATATTTTGAAAGAAGACTGTTTCTTAATTGTAAGAAACTTTTCGTGCTTGCTCTCTAATTATGGAAATGATTCTTAAATAAAACTGGGGAAAAAACCTTTTCTCCTGAAAAAAAAAAACTTTTCTGTGATTATAAGGAAAGAAAACTGCTTCTTGGTGAACACACAAACATTTCTAAATTGCTTCTGGAGACAAGGAAATTTAAGTAAAGAGAGGGTGAGACCATAGAAGGGATGCTGTGACACTCCTTTGAATCTCTGACTTTAGAAGGGCTCTGGTTAGAAAGTACAGAAAATCTCTGGAAGTAATAATGCAAGACACTTTGATTTTTAGGTGCTGAGGCCTTACATATATATGCAAGGCAAGTGCTCTGCCATTAAGCTGCATCTCTGCCGCATGCTCAGATGCATAAGGCCATATTAGCTCTTGTCCTCAAGAGACCATTTGTCAAGCAAGGGTGTTAACAAAGGCACAGTTCACATAGGACTGACATGTATCCTTCAAAAGATATGTTGAAACCAGGCACAGTAGTAGTGTGCTCCTGTAATCCCAGCACTCTGAAAAGCTGAGGCAGGAGAATTGCAAATTTGGGAGCAGTCTGGGTAACTTAGGGACATAGCGAGACCCTGTCTCAAAATGAAAAATAAAGGGCTGGGGATGTAGCCCAGCGCAAAGGCCCTGGCTTTGTTTCTAAGCACCAAGAAAAAAAATATTAATGTTCTAACTTCAGTTCCTCAAAATGCAAATTTACTTGGAAACAGAGCCTTTGCAGGCATCATAAATTAAGATGAGATCATGTTGCCATAGGAGTCGAACATGCCCTTAGCCCGATATAACCAGTGTCCTTCTAAGAAGAGACGCAGACACACAAGGAAGACACAGACACTCGTGTGGCAACAGATGACGAGATAGAGCTGAAAGCCGAGGAACGCCTGGGATGGTTGGTAAGCTATTGAAAGCTAGGAAGAGGCTAGCGGGAGCTCTCCCTTGCAGATTTCAGAGAGTGCTTGGCCCTGCCCACATATTGATGGAGACTTACAGCCTCGAGAACCAGGAGACTGTGTATTTCTCTTGTTTCAAGCCACTTAGGTTGGTGCCATTGATTTAAGGTAGGAAGGGGCTCAAGCTCTGGTAGACCAGAAAGGGCAATTGAAGCCTGAACGTTTCTCTTCTGTGTTCTCCCTCTGTTTCATTCCTTTTTCCTCTGCCTCTGTGACGAGCACAGAGTCATTCCTTACTCCTCCCTTGGTCAGGTAAGCAGGTTTGAGGCAGCAATTAGTCCAGAGGTGGTGTCCCCCCACTCCCGCTCCAATGCCAGAGGCTAGAATTCTGATCAGTTGAAGCTCACCAAGGCAATTCTCACTCTTTCATCCTTGGTTGGCTTAGGACTCTACATGGGACCTAGCTTTGGTAAGTGATACTTGAGAATTTGGAAGCCTTCCGTAGTTTCTGTGAAAGGATTTTCTTATGTGATGAAACAACAGAAGTTGGGGTTGGAGGTGTAGCTTAGTGGTGCAGCGCTTGGCTAGCGCGCATGAGGACTAGGATTCCATGCCCAGCCGTTACTGTGAACCTGTGGCAGAAGGCAGAGAACTAAATGATCACTGTCTACTTAGCTCATCCAACTCTGGCCTAATGCTAGGCACTGAGTAAAGGGCATCACACATCATGCTTCTCCTCTGTAATGATAACACACTTACCTTACAGTTAACGTACTGACAAGTTTGGAGAAAGACAGTGACAAGGGTTAACGGAATCTGAAGAAAATGTGTGACTCATTGGTTAGAAAGGAAGACAAATGTCTCCGGTAGTGCCCCCGAAATTCATAGGCTTTGAAATGTCAGAATGAGTCATAACTGGTCATGTTTTATAAGTGAAAAAGCAATTCTATTGTGTATTATTCACATGGTGCATGATTACTTCATGGGGGTGGACAAGAACAATCTATTGCCGCTCGGTAGAATGGTTTCAAAATGAGAGAAGAAAACATTAAATAAATCAGGATAAGCAGTGGGCACCTCTCCTAACTCCTTCGGTTTCCCACAGGTTGATTTGCACTATCTGAGAGTGAGGGGGCGAGATAACCATCTGCTATGGTTTGGAAATGGTTTGGGAATGTACTCTAATCATGGACTGGAAGCTTGGGTTCTCTTGTGACAATGTAAGAATAGTGGAACAGTTAGGAGGTGGGGCCTAGTCAAAGGCAATTAGGCAATTAAGGGAACTGCCCTTAGAAGAAGTTAATCAAATGCTAGTCTTGAAGAATGAGTTACTTCCTGCAAAAGTGTGTTGCTTTAAAAGAGCAAATTCAACTACACCCTTTCTGGCTTCCTGTCTTACCATGTGATCACTCTTGCATGTGATCCAGCTACCATGATGTCATCCACCATGGGCAGTCATCAGAACCGATATGAACATTCTGCCCTTTAGCCTCTAGAACTGAGTCTGAATCAACCTCTTTTCTTTATAAAGGACCTACCTTGAGGTATTTTATTTTAGCCACAAGCAATGGACTAATATCCTATCCCTTCTGTATAATAAGGCACAGCTGCAATTACCAAAATGAGCCAATTCAAAAGTTAACACGTAAACTCTCCAGTTTCGTGACTTGGCCATGGTGAATGGGGACAAACAATGGAGAGATTCTATTCTAGAAGTTCACAATAAACAGAACGCATGCACGTATAAATGAACCGTTTTTGACATCTGAAGAAAAGTTGTATGAATGTAGTTGCAAAAAACCCTACAAGACTCATTCTCGTACATCAGCCACAGCATTTGCTGAGCTGACGTGGTTGCTATGGCTTGGATCTGGAACGCCTCCTAAACATCCTGTGTTCGAAAGGCAGTTGGACTGTGGGGATTGACTTCATATACTGTTGTGGGGCGGGGCCTGGTTGGGGTAGGGGACTGATGGCTAAAGGTGTGACCTGGAAGTATCTATTCTTGCCCCAGCTTCTCCCCAACCTCTCTCCTTTTTCCTCTTGTGACACTGTGAGCAGCTGTTGTCAGCCAGACTCTCTGCCATACTGCCCTGGCCAGCTGACCATGCAGAAGTGGTCTGTTAAACTGTGACCTAAATAAACCCTCCTCACCTTAGTTTGTGAGTATCAAGCATTGTGTTCCAATGACAAGAAAGTGTCTAAGACTGTCCTCGTGGGGTTCTACTGGCCCAGAAAAGGGACACGAGCAAAGAGAAAGTGACTTTGTTTGCTATTACACTCCCCTGTCCTTTGACCACTCACACGGATCCAAGACCTTTACCAGTTCATGACTTCCAAATAGAGTGGAGGCAAGTCTCTTTGTGGCTCTCAATATAAAGGATTGGAGTCCTCCCCCTTTGGCCTTCTCTGTCCCTCTCATTCCGTCACTACCCTTCGGGATTTTCTTGAATTCTCAGAGTACCTCCTTTCCTAAGTCCCTGCCTTACAAGGGCCTGAGACTTTGTTTCTGGCTGCCTACACGGGCTTTCACTTTGAAGCTCCGTATTATAATGTGTTCCTCTACCATCCCCCCAAATTTTCTATATTGAGATCTAGTCTCCCATGCAATTATGCTTTAGAAAGTGAAAGTGAGAAAGTGAGCTCTTCAGTATCTATCTGCTTTGGTCTTCACCTTTCTGCATTCATGCTTCATCTTGAAGTTTTTGGCTTATTTTCTTTTTAGCTAAGTTGCTAATTGGAAAAAATTATTTTTAAGCCACTTTTAGGCAACTTGTAGTAGGAGGGTTTCAGGTAAGTTAGATGTCCTATTACCAGCAAAAGTAGGTAAAGCAATTGTTTCGCGCATGCGTGCACACACACACACACACACACACACACACACACACACACACACTTAGACACACACAAACATGTTTATATCTAGCCACCTTGCCCAAATTTTTAATTTCAAATTTATTCTTATACTGGAGACTTTGTACTTTTTGGGTAGTCAGACTTATAACCACCTGCTTTAGGTTTTACACTGGCTAGAGACCCTCAGGGCATTGCTGAGGAATAAAAGCAATAATGGGCTGTCTGCTTCCTATTTTCAGTGAAGTAGATTTAGAGACTTTCTCTTTAGAATATTGCCTTTTTAACAATATTGAAACAGGCTTACAATCCCAGAACTCTGCATGGTGGAGGCTGCAAGATTGCAAGGTTGAGCCCCGCCCTGGGCAACTTTGTGACTTAGCAAGACGCTGTCTCAAAATCAATACCATGAAATGGGCTAGAGATGTAGCTTAGTATGAAAGCCCTAGACATTTGCCTTTTTTGGAGAAGTACCGTTTATCAAATTTAAGAAGTTCCTTTATAGGCCTATTTTACTTAGAGTTGTAGGGTTTTTTTCTTTACTTTTCTAGAAAATGGGTGCCAAAGCTCATCCAACGTCTCCTCAGAATTTACTGGTATGAGTTTTCAACCACGTCTTGCCTAGACATCCTTAAAGCATTTACCCTCTAGCAGGGCTGGAGCTGAGGATGCAGCAGAAAAATATGAGGGTACAACTTTCAGGCTGCATTCACATAAGGGGCCTTGTGCTCTTGGTACAGGAGACAGGACTTTGTCCCAAGGGCAGGAGACTTTGTGGGTAGATCCGACATGAATTTTGAAAAAGTCACTTTCCTGCAGTGAAGAAAATTGGTTAGCTCCACTAGGAGATGCAGAGTTTTCCTTCTCCTTGGAGACTTGGCACCCCATCTCATACTAAAAGTACAGTGCAGCTGATTCCTCTCGTGGCTGTGCCCAAGTCTACACACAACACTTTCCCAAAGTTCACCAGCCAGGTGCAGCAGGATGGAACTTTCTTAAAGACTTAAACAAACACTCAGGAATCAAAAGCTCTCCTACATTTGTTTACTTAAGCAAACAAAAAAACCCTGTCAGATAGCATTTGCTTTTTATTAGGAATTGTTCTAACAACTTTACAAATCTTAACTCATTTAATATTCATGACAATCCTAAGATATTGTGCTAATAGCAACAACATACCATTATTGTTGTTCCAGCCCATTCAGGCTACTATAGCAAAATACCTTGGACTCAGTATATTTTGAACAATACAAACTTACCGCTCATAATTCCGGAGGCTAGGAAGCCAGTAGATTCAGGGCATAGTGAGGATTTGCTCTCTGCTTCTTAGATAGCTTGTCCAAGCATGGCAGAAGGTTGAACAGATTCCCTCTGAAATCTTTCATAAGGGCATTAATCCCATTCATAAGGGCTCCACTGACTCACTTTCTAAAGCATAATTGCATGGGAGATTAGATCTCAATATAGAAAATTTGGCGGGAGGGTAGAGGAACACAAACATTCACACTAAAAGAATTATCACTATCTTTTCTTGTTCTTAGAAGTAGGAAGGCCATCGTCATTACTTTTTGAGGATGGAGGAACCACTGCGTAGAGGTGCTAAATAATTTGCTCTAGGTTCTGTAGCTGGTAAGTGGCAAGATTTTGGCTTGAAGTCAGGCTTCCCTTACCACTGTGTTATGTTACTTTTCAATACTGAGTGTATTAAAATACATTTGCACTCCACACTAAGTATAATAATTTTACTGTTCAGATTTTTGAAAGGATGGCTATTATCTTTTTAAACTTTGTCCTCAAAATCACACTGAATCTATGACTGATTCTGATTTCTCAGCAATTATGATGAATATTTAGGAAACCGAGACAGTGAGAAAAATCGATGTACAATTGTTTTCTAATATAACAAGGATTCGGGAATATGAAATTTGAAAAGTTGCTTGACCAAATTTATGTTCTGTAGATAGTTCATTTTTATTGTTTTAGAATTTCATTTTTATTCTTGTACTTTGGAGTCCATAAACTCATGTCTTAAGCATTTAATGAAAGTGTTAGCTTGAAGCCTTGTACATTCAGCAGATAAATCAGCTCTCCTTAAGACAACGAGGAAATAACCTCAGAGCCACAAGTCACCCACAAGCAGCCCAGCTTTATGTATCGTTGGAGCTCACATGGGGTCATAGCCTACATTGCTTTCAGTGTGGTCATGGTCCTGAAATGTCTGCTTTTGATCCTTGGACATCAAGTTCCTGTTTCTCCGTTTCCTGGGCCCAGAGAGGAGGAACCTCATTGCCCATAAATCAGGTGCCTCTCCTAGGCACCAAGCTGATAAAGTGCCTAAGGCTTTGCCTCACCTCTCTGTGAACTTTCACAAGTGAAACTTCCCCGGCTGAGCTGGTGACACCACACCCTCACAAATGTGTTTTAAATTAGGGTCAGCCCCAATGGGAGGAATTCATGGTTAGGAATCAAGGAAAGAGCTATCGGGAAAATGTGAAATAAAGTGAGATAAAACTGAATTCTTGTCTAAATGGGATGAGAGAAGGAACCCTTAGGAAGATATATTGCCAGCATTAAAAAAGCATCAAAAGTGGCAGGAAATGGCTTTGCAGATGAGGTGACATTGAGTTCAGGCAAGGGCAGAGCAGATTCATGGCGGACAAGAGGAAATCTGTTCAAAAACAAGCCCGTGCAAGGACTGGAAGCTTGAGTGCCCTTGGTGCCAGCCAGGCATAGCAAACCCTCCTGTGGCTTTGGGACTTGCTCAGAGTTTGGTTAGTGTCCTCTCAACTCCACCCATCTCTGTGTTGGTAAAGAAAATAAGAACTTTGGTCCAGAAAACGCTGCCTTACGTAGATGATTGCTGTTGTTGTTCTTGTATTTTTGTAGTACTGGGGATGAAACCCAGAATCTGTTGGTTCTCTGTTACTGAGCTACATCCCTAACTCTGCCTTGGGCTTGTTAGATTCTCCCAGATGTCTAACTCACATCCCTACAGCTGTAGGAATATTTACCTGGCTTCCTGTTTCCTCCCACCTTGGCTTCTAGTCCTAGTTGACATGACTCAGATGAGAAATTGAGATTCTGGCCTGACAGGGCTGAGACAACCCTAAAGGGCGTACCTAGGACTTCCTCCAAGAGGTCGAGTCCTGTAGGTCAGATGCTGAGGTCCCACGCCTGAACTGGAAGGCAAGAAATGGATCCAGAGTCACCATTTCTGCTGACTCCCATCCCATTCTGCACTCTTTCAAGGCCGGAGGAACACAGGAACCTGGGATAGAACTTGGAATAGATATCGAGGGGTGGTGACCTGTGACCTGCGACCAGGAAATGAATATACTTAGGTAGACTACCTACTATGTTCCTGGGATTGTGAAGTCCTTTCCGAGCTTTATCTCACCAAAATCTCACCAGCAGTTCTTGGAAGAACTATCCTCCTTTAATAGATACCCAGAAACTGTTGAAATTGAGACTTGGAAATGGTATTTTTAATACTTCACCAGGTCCCAGTTGCTTTTATAGGATGCCTGGGCACAGTCTCCACAGTTAGAAATCCATTCCTATTATAACAATCTGTTTTACTTAGGCTAAAATAGTTTTAGGACAAGTTGAGCTGACTTGAATATGAGCCTCTTTCTTTGAGAAGTTCCTTACATTATCATTATTACTGTTATTAATTAATTTTTTGAGACAAGGTCTCACTCTATAATCCAGGCTAGCCCTGAACTCACTGTGTATCCCAGGCTGGCCTTGAACCCAGAGCAATCCTCTTGCCTCAGCCTCCTGAGTGCTGGGATTACATGTGTGAGCCCGCTACATCGGGCTTACGTAGTCCTGGGGAATCAAATCCAGGGCCTTACGCTTGCTAGGAAAGCACTTTAATTGCTGAGCTATGTCCCAAGTTCCTAATCAGTTTATTTTTAAGAGACAGAATCTCATTACGTTGCCCAGGCTGTCTCCAAAGTCCTGGTTTAAGTGATCCTCCTGCCTCCGCCTTCTGACTAGCTAGGAATATGGGCATGCACCTCAGTTTTTGATGGGAGGCAGACCAGCTGCCTGTAGATACTGAAAACAGTGGGTTCTTGCTTTCCCGGTACCCCTTCCAACAAGGATAAGAGGACTGGGCCAAGGCTGGGGTGGTCGGGAGTGCTGGACTTGGGTCTGGGAGGTGGTGGTGCAAAAGAGCAGACTCTACTGAGCAGTCGCTGCCATCTCTAGACCCGGGAGTGGCAGAGGACTGCCAGCAGTGACACCTAGTGTCCCAGCAGTAGATTCAGCAACTCATTTAGGCTTATGGCAATATAGGCTCCTGCCAAACCTTGTTCTGCAACCTGGTGATGGTAATGTTGTTGGCTACCCAGTATCCTTTAATAAATAATTTCTTCTCTTAAACGAAACAGAGTAGCTATCTAGGGCTACCAACTAACAACTTTAAGGTAGATGATGGCCAAAGTCCCAGAACCACAATATGCTAGATAAGACACAGTTTGGTAGAGACAGGGCTGTCGTGGGATCCGGGAGTCAGGTTCTCCAGACAGACCCTCAGTGTGTAACTGGGATGGGACTGGAGACTATTGGAAGGAATGGGGACTGCCAGGGAAGAAGCAGTGGAGACAAATTTAGTAGAGGAGGTGCCAGGAGATACATTTGGGGTAGGATTCTCATCACTTGTAGGCCTTGGCTCTGACCTACCTTCAGACCTAGCTGCCTCATCTGTGCCAGCTCAACTCCATTTTAGCCCCTTATAACCCGGCTTTGGCCAAGTCCCGACTGCCGTCTGTGTCCAAGAGGATAAGGCTTACAGAACACAGCTCAGTTCCCATCCAGTCAGTTAGTGTGCTCATCCAAGCCAACCTGGTCCTATTCCCAGTGGGCCCTACCTCCTTCCTGTCCCATCAACCACCTCTGCTGATATGTCCCCATGGCCCAGACATGCCCTCGTCTCCTTCTCAAGTCATGTTCTTCTACCTTTTCAGGCCTTGAGTCTGGGCTTTGAGACCAATATTGACATCCCAGCAGCCTGGTCTCTGGGTGAGCTGGGAAGAGGAAGGTTCTGGGAATCTTTGGGATAAGAGGAAGCTCTTTTAGGTCTTGGCAGCCCGAGACCAACCAGGCAAAATATAGAAAGCTTTAACTTTCAGAATTCTTCAAAGACAGGAATGTTTCCCATAGGTACCATCATCCATTCTTGCCTGCCCATTCCCTCTCGATCCACTTTCTGCAGATAACCCCCTGGTGGGTGTGCCCAGGAATAGCTGCGCTCTGTCCCCAGCTTCAAGGAGGTTGCAGGCTCCAGAGGCGCCAAGCATCTCCAGCAGGGGCTCCCGTGAGAAAACCACGGAGCCATTTTTGAGCTCACAGACAGAAGCACACTCCCAGGTCCCACAAACTACATAATACAGTTCTGGACCCTCTCTTGATCTACCTAAAGACACTGTGCCTCAGCATCTGCTTCTGAGGCTTTCTCTACACCAGGCTGGACCTGACTGGGTCCATCAGCAGCAGTTGTGATATGGTTACGGAGCACCGAGCACCCGACCACTCCGTTGTCTGGCACTTGTCTTGCAGTGACTCCTAGCTCACTTTTGGCATCTTGGGGTGGGAAAGATCTAGACAGAGATCAATAATGTGAGTTTCCACCTCCAGGGCCTCCCAGTATAGGAGCAGTGCAGAGGATGAGGAGCAGAGGACAGAAATGGACAGTGTCACTGCAGGCTATAAGTGTTCTCACCAGGTTTAATAGGCAGATCAAGAACTGGTGTGGCCAGGTTGGGAGAGGGGACTTCCCAGGCGAGGCCTTCAGTGACTTTGTGTCAGGCCAGGGAAAACAAAAATCCTGAAGCACACCATGTGCCTTTTCTTGAAAGGAGAAAAAGGTTATTTATCTACTTATGGCACAATAATTTATCTAGTCAAAGCATTACACTCCTGCTAAAACATGTATCAAGGCAGGTAGCACGTGTCTGCTACTGGGGAGGCTGAGGTGGGAGGATCTGGTGAGCCTAGGAGTTTGAGATTAACTCAGTCGATAAAGCAAGACCTTGCCTCAATAAATATATAAATAATTCATTGTTATAGAATGCAAAATTTCATATGAATCTTCAGCATAAAATATCTCAAAGGAATTTCCCACACGTTAAAGACTTGGCCTTCAGATTCTTCTTAGCCCTCTGCCTTTGACGAGAGACCTCTCCCCTGTGTTCGCCACAAATACGGGTGAATGCTATTTCAGTGGGAATTTGAGGGGGAAGGATCAATTTTTGGAGAGGCATGTCAGTTCTTTTGCTTGGCCTTCAAGTCCTTTCAGACAGGACCCTCTGGCACATTATTCTCCTGTATATTCTCTGTTCTCTGCACAGCAGTTATATACAACTCCTCCCCCAAAATAAACAACATGCTAAGCTACTTCATACCTGTGTATTTTTCCACAAGCTGCTCCCTTTGCCTGGGATGCCCTTGCCCACACATCCATCTGGCAAACTCCTACTTATCCTTCAAGACCCAGTTTGGGGGCTCCTCTTCTATGAAGCCTCTCAGCCAGCCCAAGCCAGTAAGTCCATTCCTCCCCTGCTCCACTCAACCTGCGTGTGTCCCTCTTCTTGTGATGACTGTTTCTCTAATTTGATTGGGTGAGCTGGAATGAGAGACACTGCAAGTTAGTCACATTTGTATCTTTGGTCCTAAGCATAGCACCAGGCATCATAGGTGTCTAGAAATAAGTCGTGTAAAAGATGAACAAAACTTATTTTTTCTTCTTTATTCTGTTTTGCTTCTACAGTCAAGGAGATTATCATTGTCTCATAAACTGTGGGGAAAAACTAAACAAAAACAAACAAAAATACCCCCTACAAAGAAAAAATTCTCCATTTAGTATCTTCGCAGACTTCCCCATTTCGTAACCCATTTGATTCCACTGGGAACCAACAGACCAATCGGGAACTTTGACCTTGAAGCATTCTTACAAGATGCCAGGTGGGGAACGGGCAGGAGCCTAGAACGCAACTAGGTTCCTGGATCACCACAAGGGCAGTAATGTGGACGAACGCCTACACCTCAGGATTGCTCTGAGTGACTGGCTTCCCCACGGTGCACAGCGACACACTCAATCCTCACGACTCCCTCAGGTAACTCCTATCACCACGTCCACTTGAGAAGTCAGGAAGCAGAGCCACAAAGAGGTTGGGTAACTTGGTTGCAATTATACAGCTAAGAGATGGCAGCAGGCTGGAGGAATAGCGCAGAGATCCAAATGCTTGCTTAGCAAGCACGAGAGCCTGAGTTCGATTCCCCAGCACGACATAAACTGGAGGTAGTGGCACATGCCTGTAATCCCAGCACTGGGTTGGGGAGGAGGCTGAGACAGGAGGACTGCTGTGAGTTCTCTGCCATTCTGGGCTACACAGTGAATTCAGGACTAATTTGGACTATAGGGTGAGAACCTGTCTCCAAAAGAAAAAAAAAAAAGAGGCAGTGGCCTAGCTTGGAGGGGTTCGGTCTTTCCTTATCTATACCGCAGCCCCTGGCGAGCAATACATGGCCCTTTGGCTAAAAATATAGGGGGAAAATGAGGTAGAAAAACGGATGTGCCCTTCCTCAAGCAATCGCCCACGTTTCAGGGCACCTGTCCCGGTTCACAGGTATCCTTTAAAAGTGCCAAGCATTTCTTGGTTCAACTCCCAGGCCCGGAGGATCCAGTCTCCTCCAGGATGGCACTTCTGCTGCTTCACCGCAGAGATAAAGTGGTTAGTTTGACTTGGCTTCCTCCAGCTTCTGGCCTCTCCGGCCTCCTGAGGAAACACCCTCCTGCCCTTCTGGGCGGCTTGAGGCGCGGCTCTCCCACCCTAGCGGCCTTTTCAGTGGCGCTCTAGGCTGGGGAAACCGGTGGGGCCACTTTCCTAAGGGGTGTGTGTGTGTGTGTGTGTGTGTGTGTGTGTGAGAGAGAGAGAGAGAGAGAGAGAGAGAGAGAGAGAGTGTGTGTGTGTGTGTGTGTGTGTGGCAGGGTCTTAAACTTTCATAGACTCTTAAGGGTCACTTTAGAGAGCATGGCATACATCAAAATCCGGAAGTGAGAAACGGCCAGGCTGTTAGCCAGGAGGAGATGGAAGGGAAGGTCACCCTGTCTACATTTGATTACTGTGAAATACCATACACACACACACACACACACACACACAGTAGAGAAATTTTTATTTTTATTTTTCCCTATAGGCAACGGAGAACCCTGGAAGGTCACGCTGTGTTTCGTTAGGTTTACAGTTTCAAAACTTGAAGCAGTTGTTTTTCCTTCCTTTCATTGCAGATAGTTTCTCAACAATTAGGAAACACTGCCATCATGCGGCTGCCAGCTAACGCCTGCTCCAACCTGTAAGATGACGAATTTTCACTCATGTTGTTTAATAATCAGACTAAAGAATAAATCACTTGATTCACACAACTGAAGTAAAAATCAGTGCTAACCCGTGTGTGTGTTTTTAAAAATAAGATGCTTATTATACAGGTCTTTTTCAGGAAATTAGTACCTAGGTTCAATTTCCTGACCTCTTATTTTGGTTTTAAAATTCTAGCCAGGTCTTTAGAGAATCTGACGGCAAAGTTCTCTTCTGGTCGCAGATGCTCCTACTCAGAGTCTCACCTCTCCGACTCCGCACAGGTCCTGTCCTTTCCAGGGCAGTCTGCACCCAACTGTCCCCAGACTATTTCCACTTAGTGTGGCAGATCCCGGTTCACGCCTAGGCTTTGTCGGTATGATTTGGGGCCTCAGTTACTGCATCTGTACACAGGGAAGGGCACCTTTTTCGCCGTCAGGTTATCGTAAGAACAAACGAAAACCTTTGTCAAAGAGTGCCGGCCCGGCACAGGCCCTCATATTAGGGAGACCTCTTCCTCTCCTCCCTCCTGGGGGGCATGTTACCCAGCCAGCGACTGGATGGAGCCTCAGCCCTCTCAAAAACAGAACTACTCATCCTTTTAGCTTTAGGGAATCACCACTCTTTCCACGCGCGGGTAGCAATCTCTGGGCTTGGTGAGGATTGCTTGCCATGCGCCTCCTCTGGGCGCAGCGGGCTGCAGGTGCGTGGGCGGGAGCCGGGCAGAGCCGCCCTGGCTTCTCGCCGCTCCCTACCGCGGGCTGGGGGTTGCGTGTGGATAATTCAATCCCCCTGGGACTCGGCGTCTGGCCTCACGCGCGGCTTGGCCGATTGGCTATCTGCGCTTGCTCCCGCCCTCCCTGCACCCCCTCCCGCGCTCTCGCGCCCCAGGTGGCTCAGGCCCCTGTGGTGATCTCTGTTTACAGACGGAGCCAGGACAAGTTGGGCTCCATCTCTGCAGAACTCGCTTCCCTCCAGGGCCCCGCCCGCCTGGAAAGGGAGTAGAAACCTCGGCGGAGCCCTTTCCTGGCCTTTCCCTCCCCCTCCCACCGCCCGGAGAGGTCGGGTAAGGGGGAAAGGGTGTGCGTGGGAGGGGGAATCCCCGGCCGGCCCGGGGGATCCGGCTGTCCCCATCCCGATACCTCGCGGGCAGCAGGAGTTTTATCAGTAGGCCCGGCTTCCGCGCCCTCTGCCTGCGCCCACGCTCCGGGTGGCGTGCCCACTCTGGGCCGGCAGCCCGAGCTGGATGGATCTCAAGGATGCCGGCTCCCTAGCGCAGGCTCGGGCGCGGGGACTTCATTCACAGGGGTCTGCTCCCTCCCGCAGACGGCGATGACCTCCAAGCCGGCCGGACCCCCGGACGGGGGCTGGGGCTGGATGGTGGCCGCCGCAGCCTTCGCCGTGAACGGGCTCTCCTACGGGCTCTTACGCTCCCTGGGCCTTGCCCTCCCTGACCTCGCCGAGCACTTCGACCGGAGCGCCCAGGACACTGCGTGGGTCAGCGCCTTGGCCTTGGCCGTGCAGCAGGCAGCCAGTGAGGGGCCCCTCGAGGCGGGAGGCGGGAGCGCGGCGGAGGGGTCACGAGTGTAGTGATGGGAGACCCACTTGATTTCCAGACAACCTGAAAGTGGAACCGCGTTCTAGAACAGAATGGGTTCCTGAGGTCAAGGGGAGGAGTTTTGCGGCCACTGAGAAGGAGAGTTTGGGGGTCCCGGAGCGTGTCTTCGTTGACTCCGCCCCCTTGTAGGCCCAGTGGGCAGCGCCCTGAGCACGCGCTGGGGGACGCGCCCGGTGGTGATGGCTGGGGGCGTCCTTACGTCGCTGGGCTTCGTCTTCTCGGCGTTCGCCCGGAGCCTGCTGCACGTGTACCTGGGCCTGGGCCTCCTGGCGGGTGAGCGGAGCGCGCTGGCCGGGCGCTCGGGGCCGTCGGGGGCCGGGGAGCGAGCGCGGGCGGTCCTCCGTGCACCGCAGGGCCGGGGGTCCTCGCCTCCACCCCGCCTTTTCCGTCCGCAGGCTCGGGCTGGGCCCTGGCGTTCGCCCCGGCCCTCGGTACCCTCTCCCGCTACTTCTGCCGCCGCCGGGTCCTGGCGGTGGGCCTGGCGCTCACGGGCAACGGGGCCTCCTCGCTGCTGCTGGCTCCTGCCCTGCAGCTCCTGCTCGACACCTTCGGCTGGCGGGGCGCCCTGCTCCTCCTGGGTGCCGTCACCCTGCACCTCACACCCTGCGGCGCTCTGCTGCGCCCCCTGGCCCTCCCCGGCGACCCCCCCGCCCCACCCCGGGGCCCCTTGGCTGCCCTCGGCCTGGGTCTCTTCAAGCGCCGGGCCTTTGCGGTCTTTGCTGTGGGCACAGCCCTGGTTGGGGGCGGGTACTTCGTCCCCTACGTGCACTTGGCTCCCCATGCCCTAGACCGGGGCTTGGGGGGCTACGGGGCGGCGCTGGTGGTGGCCGTGGCTGCAGTGGGAGACGCAGCCGCCCGACTGGTCTGCGGGTGGCTGGCCGACCAGGGCTGGGTGCCCCTTCCTCGGCTGCTGGCGGCTTTCGGCGCTCTGACAGGGCTGGGGCTGCTGGCGGTGGGCCTGGTGCCCCCCGTGGGGGGCGAGGACGGCTGGGGAGGCCCCCTGCTGGCTGCTGCTGGGGCCTACGGGCTGAGCGCTGGGAGTTACGCCCCGCTGGCTTTCGGGGTGCTCCCCGGGCTGGTGGGCCTCGGAGGAGTGGTGCAGGCCACGGGCCTGGTGATGATGCTGATGAGCCTCGGGGGACTCCTAGGCCCTCCCCTGTCAGGTAAGGGCCCGAGCCAGCGGACGCTTCGCCATCACCTCTCGCCTCCGGATGCAGGGACTCTTATCTTTCATTTCCCTCAGGCTTCCTAAGGGATGAGACGGGAGACTTCACCGCCTCGTTCCTGACCTGCGGCTCCTTCATCCTCTCCGGCAGCTTCATCTACATGGGGCTGCCCAGAGCGCTGCCCTTCTGCCGCCCTGCCCCACGTCCAGCTACCCCTCCCCCTGAGGCGGGCGAGCTGCTCCCTGTCCCCCAGGTTGCCCTGCTCTCTCCAGGAGGCCCTCCCTCCACTCTGGATACCACTTGTTGACCATTTTCTTGAGCCTCTCCCCCTAATAAAGAATTTTTTTGAATCTGATTTTCCTGAAAGCTCCAACTGTTAGCATACCTAGGACTCTGAAAACATTCTATTTAAGATACTTGAAAAGGCTGGCGGAAAGGAACAGGGCCCCGGTAGCCCGAGGGGTGGGGAAGGGCGTGTGTCCTAGTCTATTTCCCTTTGCCCAGGTCCTTGCACGTGGAGTCTTTGAGAAATTGCCCACCAGTCAGTTTGTTTGTTGGGGGGAGGGGAGAGATGCTCATGGACACCACCTACTTCCTCCATTTCTCTTACTCAAGTGTCCAACTCTGCAGTCTTCCCTGTTCTTTAATTTCCCTCTACTGGCCAGAGAGAAATATAAGAATCCTAGGCCCAGACTTAAGCTCCTTCACCTCCATTCCTCCCGTCCACCCAGCTTTCTTCTCATACGCATAACCCACAATCCTGCCACCTCTCAACTTCCTTTATTTCCCCTAAGTCACAGCAACAGAGGGAGGGAGAAGTTGTGGGTCACCCAAGCTCCAGGATGCATCACCTCCTCTGCCCAGCCATGACTCTTTCGAGTAGCCCCAGCTCATGGGACCTAGCTCTTTTTGAGGTTATAATTATTATTCGTTTTGCTTTTCTCTTCTTTCTTTTTAGACAGTCTTACTCTGTAGCCCAAGCTGGTCCTAAATTCACTATGTAGCCCAGGCTGACCTTGAACTTGTGGCACTCCTGCCTCAGCCTCCCAAATGCTAGGATTACAGGTATCACCAGGCCTGGCTTATGTGGCTCTAGGGAATCAAATCCAGGGCCTTGCACTTGCTAGGCAATTGCTTTACAAGCACTTTAACCACTGAGCTATTCCTCCAGCCCCTCATTCATTTTTCTTACTCAGTTTATCTCAAAGGGACACCTTTGTCTTCAGAGAGCAAACCTAGGAAGCACCGCTAGGGATGTCATGTAAAACAAGAGAAGTCTCTTGGCCTTTGATTCTTTCAGTTGATTCACAGCTTAATAGAACAAGATCTCCAGGCACCTTCAAAAAATGTTGGAAGAACAAAGAAGAAAAATCTTTTCTGTTGAAGAGTCTTCAACAAAATCCACAGGGTTGGCACACACATCACAGGATCCCCAGGCCTGCTCTGGGGGAGGCAGATTAGGAATCTTAAGGCACGGTGGTTCTGTGGATGCCTCCACATGGGGCAGAAGAAAATCTGTCATGCTCTTGACTTTTGGGGACTGACTGCCTCTTGGTGGAATTCAGTCAACTCCCAGCCCTTCTTCCTCCTTTGGAAGGGGGTCTTTGGTATCCAGTTTCTCTATTACAGAGTCCTGGGGCTTGGAGGTGGGAGCTGAGAAGCAGAAGTGAGGCAAGGTGACGAGAACTCCGCTCCCTGCAAGAAGGAAGACTCCAGCCACCACAAAAGAAGCCGTGTAGTTGCCCGTCACATCCCGGAGGTACCCTAGGTCCAAGAGAGAAGAGTAATATATATGGAAGGTCTGTTCACTGCAGCTCATGACTCAGACCCCTTTTTGTGTCTAGGCTTCCCACTGTTTTGTTCTTTAAGGAGTTTGAAACTCCTAAAATAGGGATGGAAGAACGGGAGAACTCTAGTTTACCAAAGGGTCTCCAAGAAAGCTAACTTAAACCACCTTCTTGCCTTCAGAAAGGATCTCCAAACCAGCCCTAGATGCTAATGGGGATTTGATAATTCAGATCCACTTGGTCAGGAATACCTGTGGATTTCTTTCTGACAAATATAGCCCTTCTGTCTCTTCAGTTAACAGTTAAGAAGGAACTGTTAAGGGTCAGAAGGTTCCAGTATCTTGAGCCTGGAGAACTTTGAACAGTTTGCTCAGGCACCTGGGCAGGGGCCCAGTGGGCCAAAGGAAAGGAAGACACTGGAATGCCGTGTCAAGCTAGGTCAAGCCAGGTCCAGCCAGGTCCTCTGAAAATCCAGGCACCCTCCCAAGGGTTCTACTTAGCTCCTTTCCCTACCCCAAATTCTTTGTCCCATGGAACCATTCATTTCAGGACTGCTGTGATTGGCCATTCAGGCTCTATATACAGTGCGACACCAGGAGCGATATTCACGTACACTATAATGGGAAGAGTTCCTTCCTGTAATTATGCAACATGGTAGGCATGGCCCACCTGGAAACTTCATTCCCCTTACCTGAGAGAGGAGCCCCCAGGAGCCCCCCGATGCTTTCTACCATCTGCACCAGTCCTAGGCCACTGTACATCCTTCCAGTCCCCACCAGTTCAGGTACCACGGAGAAGGCCACTGGAGTCAGAGCCCCTGATGTGAAGCCGTAGGCCACAGCCAGAACCACCAGGGCTGTAGGAGCCTGGGCCACAGGGAAAAGAGCGAGTGATATCCCAGTCAAGGTGGTCCAGAGCATGAGAAGTCGTGCCACCGGCCCTGGGACTGCGTCTCCCAGCCACCCTGAGACCACGCGCCCCACTAGGTCAGAAATAGCAGCCACTGAGAGTAGGAAGGCAGCAGGCAGTGGGTCCCAACCCAGGTCTTGAAGATGAGCCACTAGGTGGACATAGGGAATGAAGAAGCCAGTGTTGATCAGGGTGAGGGCAACCGTGTAACGCAGGAAGGGGCCGTGGTGGAGAAGGGAGTTGAGCTGGGCCCCAGGGCCACCCACAGCAGTGTCCTCAGCCAGGAAGAGGGGGCGGAGGAGAGCACCACAGGCCACAAGGTGGAAGGAGAGGGCAGATACTAGCAGCAGGGCCCCCCGCCAGGCATAGTGGCTCAGTAGCCACTGGAAGAGGGGGGCAAATGCGAAAGATGACAGGCCCACTCCTGTCAACGCCAGCCCCATGGCCAGGGACCGACGGTGGGAGAAGTAGCGGGACAGGCACGCCAAAGTCGGAGTGAAGGTCAAGGCCCAGCCAGCGCCTGCGACAAAGCAAGAACAGGGGATTGGAGATTTTAGGGGGAGCTCAGGGCACCTCGCAACCCCAACACTACCCAACAGCAGAAGAGAGTTCCACAGATCCAAGTGGCAGTCCTGGCTGGAACTCATCTTGCTGGTGACCTTTCGTGTTTAACTTTCTCAGCCTCGACCTACTCATGTGCAAACGCGGGAAGGTGAGAGAAGTCTGCGAGTAACCAGAGCAGACCTTTGCAGCCAGAGCCAGCTGCGCCTTTCGGTTGGCTTTTCGGCATGCTCCCCGTCTCCCACGGCCCATCCTGGCACGCGGGCTGGTGGAGCACCTAGCGCAGTTTTGCGTTCCCCTCTCACCAGCCTTGGGCTTGTATACGCTGGGTTCCCATTTTACCTTCCCCAGTTCACCGCCATGTTTACCAACGTAGTCATTCCTAAGAATTGCCTCCAGGGCACAGGTGCTCGCCATACCGCCCCACTGCTTCTCTCTAGGCCCTTCGGAAGGAGCAGGAAGAATATGCGAATCCTGGCGCGGAACTTTTGACTCTTTCCCTTCCCGGGGTCTCACCTGAGAGCAGGCCAATACTGAGGTAAAGGTGGGTCAGAGAGGTAGCAAATGAGGCCAGCAGCATTCCCAGGGCAGCCAAGACGCCCCCCGACATCACGACACGCCTGGGCCCGAACTTCGTGCTCAGGGCACTACCTATCGGGCCTGGGGAAGCGGAAGGGGTCCTGAGAGGTCGCAGGCATTCTCTCCCAGCATCCTCTTGTCTCCTTGCACGGCCCCTTTCCTACAGCCCTCAGCCCTCTCTTCCGAGGGGCTCGGGACACCAGACCCAGGCGCAGCACTCACTCCCAAACTGCTGCACCGCGATTCCTATGGAGGCGATCCAAGAGACTCGCGCAGCCTGCTCCTCAAACGCAGCAACGAACTCCACGAAGAAGACGCCGAAGGAGCGGAGCACCCCGAACACCAGAGCCGACTGGAAGAAGGCTGAGAGCACCACCATCCAGCCCCAGCCCCCGTCAGGGGGCTCGGCCCGAGCCGCCATCGGGGCAGAAACAGGGCCGCCCACCCTAAGAGCCCCTGCAGGATCTGGGCTTCGGACGCCTCACCTCCGCCCGCCCATCCATCCACCCTGCCGGGCGGCTCGGGCCCTGGAGGGGAAGGTACTGATGAGGCGGCTTAAGGCGCCTGCGCCTTCCCCTCCTGGGACCGCCTAGGAGGGGACACAGGCCAGAGCCAGCGCCAGCCCCCGCCAGCAGCGTGGAGGCGTGGCCCCGCCGCCGGCAGCCCGGAGTGCGGGCTGGGGCCAGATCTTCCACGAGGAGCCCGGCGTCCGGTTAGAAAAAAGGAAGCGTAACAGATCGTGGGTCACACCCAGAGCTCGCCAAGTCTCTGCGCCAGTTGTTTTATTTTCTGGATGTCAGCACCTGACGGGGGTGGGGGGGGGGTTGTCTAGAGCTCCGCCAATGAGGACGTGGATCCAGAGCAGGAGGCGGAGCCAGAAGGGCTGGGAGAGATTTAGAGATTTGCTCTGAGCCGACAGTGAGTGGGGCGCATGCGTTCAAAAGGGGCCTGTGGAGGCCAGCTGGAGAGGGGCCCACGAGATGCAGGGACCGAGCTTGAAGGTGCTGTAGTTTCTGTTTCTCCCCTTGAACCAAGCGTGTCCACATTTCAGCAGCAAGGAGATGCAAGGATCGACCGTGAGGTGCTGCAGTTCCCTGTCGTCCCTGTGAGCTGAGTTTGTGCACATTCCGGCAGCGAGGCCCACACACATAAGGCTGGGTGCTGGGTAAACTGGAGAACTCACTTGCTTAGTAAAGGGTCCAGGAATTGTTGGCAATGGTGGGAGGAGGGGAGAGATAAGACTCAGATGAAATACCTGGCTGAGCCTGAAAATCTAGATGCCTGGATCCCCAACAGGTTCAAAGGAGGTGGGGGAGGGGCTGGGGAAAGAAAGGGAATGGATTGTTGTGATGGGAACTTGGAAGGAGTTCCATTTCACTTCGCACTAACAGGAAACTTACAGGTCACTGAGACCAAAAATAAGCCGGGGAGAGGAAGGGTGGCTTAAAGTCACATCACCCCCCCCCCACCCCCACACCTCCTACCCCATCCTCCGTGGGGCTGGAGACTTTTCCTCTGACCTCTGGTAACAGCTATTTCTTAACCAGTTTTTGGTCTCGTGATATGTTAAAGAAACAAACTATGACCCTGGCCACTGGGGCAATCAGCCCCTCCTACCTAATTAGTATGCAGGTCTCCATTCCCTATACCAGACTCCACAGCACTGGGCTTCCTGTTCTTCACTGTAACTCAAGCTCTCCAGGACTCTGATCTTGGGCTCAAGAGTTAGTACCCATGCCAGTGGGGAAAGGAGCAAACGGAAAGAGGGATGGGGTGGAAGGCTGTGTAGTTTTAATAAACATATTGAGCCTTATAAAGGAATAAAGGACGAGGAATAAAGATAATCATACCCCAAATGCCCTCTTTCTACATGTATTTCGTAAGTGAAATCAAAACACTGGCAGACACAGAATTTGGTATATTATTGGTTAAGAATCTTTAGAATCAGATCACAGGTCCAATCTTGATTTCATCAGTTATTAACTTGGTCAAGATATTAAACCTCTCAATTGGTTTTCCCATCTATAAGTTGGGGGTAATACTTGTACCTACTTCTTTGGGGTCTGCCAGGGATGAGGGGTTAAATTAGAAAATCCATGCACTAAAATGCTTAGTCAGGGCCTGATGTGTAATAGGAGATCAGTAATATTAGCTGCTCATATTTTCAGTATGGGATAAGCTATAGAAGAAGGTGAAAGTTTTAGTTTTTTTTTTTTTTTTAAACATAATCCAGGTCATGGGTTTTAAAGATGAGGAAAGACACCAGCAACCTGTAACAGCCAGAGGGAAATGCAGAGTCCATGTTATCTGACTTTTTATCACAGATAAGGAATATAAATCCTAAAAGGAGATTCCATTACAATTAGTGACCTCTGCCCACCTAAGAAACACACAGGACAGGGAAAAGAGTGGAAGCAGCAAAGACCCTGGACATTGGGTAGATTCTAAGATACCATTTCCTGGAGAAGGGTGGACTTCGCTACACAGCTTTCTCCAGCCCCCGTCCTTACAGAATCCAAGTTCTATCCATTTTCTTTGGTGGTGATGGTACAGTGTCCCAAACTTGAAGATCCCTAGGACACGTCCACCCTCTACCCACAACCTCTTGGTATCACAAGTAGTTTCCTAGTTTCTCCCTGTTGCTTCCACACCTCAGGCAGGAAGTGACTTCAGACCAGCAGGATGCAGGTGGCTCCGGAGAAACTTAATGAAGTCACTGGTTCCTACACAATGAGCCGGAAGGCAAGGGCAGGGAGGGGAGAACATTTAAGGTTTTTGGTTGAATAGGACAGTAAAATGAGCACAGAATCCAAGATGTCATTCGGGCGGGAAGAAGTCGCTTTCCAAGACACAGATCACCCCCCTCTCCTCCAGGCAAGAACCGAGGACACAGCTGGTAGCACAGACAAGTTCTTTATTCCAAGGATCTGATCTCCCGAGATCTAAGATTTCCATCTCTAGACACTTTCCACCTGCCCATCCAGCCTACTAAATAATGGCTCCTTCTCACATCTCACCTCTGCTTTCCCTCCTTTCTTGTTTAATTCTGCAGTGGGGATAATAGGATTGAGATGCAAAGAAAAAGAAGAGTAGCTTTCCCACAAGTCCTCGAGTCATAGCCATTAGCACTGACTTATCTTGAGGAATTTCTACCCCACAAATTCTAAAGTGCTTCTTATCGTCTACCCATGTCCCTTAAGCAAATAGGTTCCAGGGCAAGAAGGGTCAGGACTATCCATCAAGGCTTCAAAGTATTATCTACCATCCCAGACACTCCGTCTTAGCCAAGAGGCATTCCTCACTTGCTATATCGTCTACACCAGATATTGCAGACCTTAACCAATCTTTTAATCCTACCTGGCAATGGTCAACTAGAAGGGATCTTATCTTTGACCCACCAGTCAACCATTCTTTTAAGTCTCACAAATCTGTAATTGCAACAATAATTCCAATCATAATCCAAAATTTCAGCAAAATCAAAATGGAATTCAGACCCCCCCCCTTTTTTTTCTTCCTGTAGAAGGTTCTAGTGCATTCACCGGTTCAGACAGGAATGTAGTAACAGGAACACTGGGTCATAGACTCAGCTTTTATTCTTTATGATAAGAAAGGTACTAAGCACCTGTGACTTCTAGAGCCAAAGAAGTTTATGGAATCTGGACACTTGCCAGAAGATGTCCAAAAACCTATTAAAGGAAGAAGGGGCTCATCACAGGTAAAGAGAATTCCAAGGAACATTCAAATGCAGGTGTCTCTATAGTAATGGATGCGCCATGGCCCTTTAATCAAAATACAGAGTTTCCGAATTTTCCCCTAGGTTGTAACATCCTTACAGACTGGGTGAAATCAGAAAAGGTGACATCATCTCTGATCCCTCATGGAAGCGTCAACTCAGTGCTAAAAACATCCTGAAGAGGGAGGGTTATGGCCTCAACTGAAACACTTGGGTGGGCTCTGTAACAGATACAGTGCAGCCAAACCCAGTTGACCAGATTAATGGGACAGTTTAGGTTTGGGACCGGCCTGTAGGAAAGACTATCGCCCTCCACTTCGGGAGGCTGAGGCAGGAGGATCTTGAGTTTGAGATCAGCCTGGACTACATAGTGAGTTCAAGGCCAGCCTGGACCACAGAATAAGACCACATCTCAAAACGCCAAAAAGGAAAGAAAAAAGAAAAAGAGAAAAGGATGCAGAACACAGCCCCACACCCACCATCCTGCAGCAGGTATTTATCACCTCTATTTCAGGCTCACAATAAAGGTTCCTGTGACCTCAAAAGAACAAAGAAAAGGCTAGATCCTGTTCTAGGCTGTTAGAGAATACCAGAGGAGAGGGTTTCTGCTCCAAAGTTCCATGTGTTCCCAGGGCTTGCCCAAGAAAAAATAAAGGTTCCAGACCTAGACAGGAATGGCAGGACACAGAGAACCCCTTTCTTCATTTAAAATACACCAACAAGCGAACAAACAGGAGAAAGAACAATTCAAAAGGTAGAAGTTATGGTAATAAAAATAGAACACACTCAAGCCGAAGGAGAGAGCCAGTGCTAAAAAAATCTCTGCCAGCAGAGTTGGTGACCTCTCCGTCTCTGTTTTTGGGTCATTTTTGATCACACTCGTAGAAGAAGGAAGTGGGAAACGTGATACAACGAAGGCCCTGGTGGCGCCCAAAGGCCTCAATAAATTATATTTACAGATAAGCCAGAAAAGATGGGGGCCATAGGTAGAGGGCTGTTTCCTCAAGGAAACCAGGCCTCCATTCTCTCTTCCCCAACTTCTAGCTAGACAATATGGATTGTAGGGAAGAGGTTTTGACCAGCAAAACAGAGGCAGATCCCACGAGATCTGCCACCCCTGCTCTCCCCAGCAAGAAATCAAGGTGGCAGCAGTTTTTGATACCAGCATGGTCTTGCAGACTGCCATGCTAATTCTGACCGGAAGTCAGGCCAGAGCTCGCAGCTTTCCCTGGCTTCCTGTGAGTGAGGTGTGGGCTAGGATTCAACTAGGGCCCACCCAGGATATGGTAGTGCACTTTGGTGTTGGTAGCAGCTCCGTGTTTCTGGCGCAGATGAAGGCGGAGTTGACTTTTGTGCCGGAAATGGAGGCCACAGGGGTTGCACTGCGAAAGAACCGCTGGATTAGGTCCCTCCCAGTCTAGAATTACCTTTTTGGTGTTGAGTGAGGAAAAGCTGCCCCGCTCCTCACCAGACACTTAAATCTTTGGCCCTTGTGCCCTCCCAAATCCCCAGGTGGCATCCAGGAGCTAGGCCTTGCTTTATTTAGCAAAGGTCTTTCACACTTACTGGCTCCTCTCCCAAAAAAAATGCATTCAGTCTAGGGAAATGCCTCTCTCCATCCCTGGCCCTGCCTAACCCAGGAGATCTAGGAGTACAAAGCCTGTTCCTCCAAGAGCCCCACCCATAGGCAAAAGTAGGGGGTAGTTCTAAGGCTTGGCCGTGCTGAGTACCCACGTGGTAAGGCTTCTCGCCTGTGTGGATGCGAACGTGGCTCTTGAGGGTCTGTAAGTGACGGAAACGGGTTCCACAGGTGGGACAAGGATAGGGTTTCTCTCCAGTGTGAATCAGCACGTGCGCGCGCAGATGCGCCACCTGGGACAAGAGGAGCCTTCAGATGCTCTGGGAGGGACAGTACTCTTGCAGTTAGCCGGCTCTGCCCTCTTGCCCTCGAACCCTCTCTGAAGCCGGTTCCTACCTGTACAAAGCGTGAGCCGCAAGTCTCGCACTTGTAGGGTTTCTCTCCTGAATGGATACGGCTGTGCGTTTTCAGGTTGGCTGGCCGGTTGAAACGTGCTCCGCAGACGGAGCAACGGTAGGGTTTTTCCCCTGCAAGTAGGCAGGTCAGGACGTTGCCCTGCAGCAGCAGTGGGCACAAAGGCCGAGACCCTCTCCTCCCCTACCTGTGTGCACCATGCGGTGACTGGCCAGGTTGCCCTTGTAGCGGAAGGCAGACCGGCAGAGCTGACACTTATAGGGCTTGTCCTCATCCCCGGGAGCCAAGGGGTCCAGCCCTAATGAGCACCCGGCCACAGCCTCACAGTTCTGGCAGCTGAAACACTCACTTCCTGAGAAAGGGTGGGAGGGGGTGAGTAATGACAACCACAGTTATTTATTGAGGGCTTCTTTTTTTTTTTTGAGACAGGGTCACAGAAGTAGGTTTTCTTTTGCCCAGTGTACTGTGAAGTCTTCTGGGGCTCATTTAACTTCAAGATCACATGGTTATAAGAAGATGAACCAAGCATCACGGAGTAGTGGTGCGTGTCCATAATCTCATGGAGAATTTGTGCTTTTTTCTGGGAGGCTGAGGAAGATCGCAAGTTCCAGCCTAGCTGGGCAATTTAGTGACTGAGCAAGATCGTGTCTCCAAACAAAATGGACTGGGTATGTAGCCAAGTATGCAAAGATCCTGGGTTCAATTTCTAGTACAGAAGAAGGAGGAGGATGAGGAGAAGGAGACAGTAAAGACTTCACAACTGTCCGATTCCAGAGTACCTTGCTAATTTTTTCAGTAGTGGTGGTAGTAAGTAGATGCCCCTGCTAGTGGGCCAAGCTTTCCGTTTCTCTCTTTTGTGTGACTCTGAACGACAGCCAGCTAGAGAGGCCCTGCCAAGTCACGAGCAGACCACTCGGCCCTGGATAGGGACAGGCCACAAGGTCCAACTTTGCTGCTCAAAGGAAGTAATTCTGGGGAACTTTAAAGAATTCTGATCTCAAAATAATGAATGAATGAACAAATAGGTCCAAGCCAGGCCAGGTGGCCTAGGTCCCCAATCCTAGCACTCTGGAGGCTGAGGCCTGAGGAGAGAAAGTTTGTGCCCAGTCTGCCCTGTGTCCTATCCTCAGTACAGAATGAAAAACAACAAACACAAAACAAAACACTATCACCAACAGAAGAACTAATGATGCCTGGTCTCTGCTTTCGGCTATTCAAATCTGTGAGATGAGACTTGGGCAAAAGGAATTTTAAAAGCTTCCTGGGTCATTCTAATTTGCAGTAATGTTTTGGAACCACTAGAATAGACATTTCCTGAGGACTGAGGAGTTTAGACTCAGACTGGCCTGCAACGGCCACAGGCAAAAAGGCAGAAAAAGCTCTTACCTGGTGGTGGGTGAGCCCGCTCAGAAGGTGAGCCGGTGGTCTCTTGAGCCCGGGGTGTGTGCAGATAGTGGCTACTGGCAAGAGTTCCATATTTGAACTGTCCAGTGGCAGCAGCTGGGGACAGCCTAATACATGACAAGGACCCGAGAAAGGGAGAGGAGAGATTATATGGAGAGGAACTTTCTCCCGGAGGACTTGGAACCAAAGCCCTATTCTCTAGAGATGAACAAACACCAACTAATGGGCCAAATCCATTGCACAGGCAGAGTCCCCTCTCACTGAGTCAGCCTGGCTTGGGGCCACCTATCCAAGGTGGGCTAGTCTATCTTCCCACCCACCATCTTCCTGTCTCCTAACCACACAGATGCAGAGACTCTGCTTCCTAAGTGAGGCCATGAGGGCCCAGACTCTGTACCTGCTCTGGGGAACGGCAGGGGGTCCTTCCTCACTGCTGCTGCTGCTGCTGGAAGCCTCATCTCCACTGGGCAGCCTGGCTTGGGGGCAAGGTTTACCAGAACTCCTCTCCCCAACCAGGCTCCCTACTTGGGAGGCCTGAGCGTTTAGCACAATGAACTTGTACTTTTTCCAGTTGCAGGCCTTGGGGTCTGGGCTAGCCGGACTTGGAGGACCTTGAGTGCAGCTTCTAGATTCCGTAGGTGGGTCTGGGTGTCCTTCTGAGAGTCTGGGACTATCTGGTGGAGGGGCCGTGGGCGGAGTGGGGGGTTCTGCCTCCAGGGTTCGCAGAGAGATGCCTACAGGTGCATAGCTGGGAAAAGCGTGAAGGGGCGTTAGGGCGACTTCCTGATCTTTGAACTTGCCATGATGCCTGGGTGGCACTTCCCCAGTGAGGGCTCTCTCACCTGGCCTGGATGAAGCGGTGGCACGCCTGCACAACATGTTCCATCTGCAGGTAGGTGGCAGCTGCGAGGACAGCCGGTGCGGTGGTGGGGGACAGGCACAGGCGCGAAGTGTACATGAAATCCAGCAGCGGGGCGAAGCCTCTGGCTTCCGGACCCGCGGGCAGCGATAGCACATCCACCCCCACTCCCGCGCGGCCCCGGAAAATTGAATAGAAGAAGCCACTGGAGAGAGGTCAGATAGGTCATCTTAGGGACTGGAAGGCCCAGGCAGCACGCGCTGCTTCAAAACCTTTCCTCCCACCCCGACCCCATCACCTCAATTCTGAGATGTTTCCCTAAGACCTGGTTTTGAGCTCCCCCTTAAAGGTTCACGGCTCTGCCCTTTCCCCCTGGATCCCCATGAACCCCACCCCCTCGAACCTGCAGGCAGTAAGGACCGCCTTGTGCGCTGGAAGGGGTTGCCCGCCAACCAGCAGCGTGACGTCAGTGAGGATCCCGCGCAGGCGCAGCTCGTTCAGATTGCCAAGCACGTCCGACGAGTGGCGAGTAAACTCGCGGACGTAGCCCGTCGCTCCTTCTGGCACACTGGTGGAACCCATAGCGATGCAGGCCTGTGGGAGCGATAGGAAAGGCTCAGGGTCCAGGCGGTCCTAGGGCACATCCCCTTCTCAGTCCGCCTCTTCCTCTTGGGGTGCTGCTGGAGCCAGGCCTCCAGATCCTGGTCCCAGATCCTACAGCCTCACCCAAGTCACTTCGCCCACTCTGTCCTCACTCCCAGAGATCTTGGGGATGGGAGAAGGTCAGTCCCGCCCCGCCGCATCCACGGACAGCATGCGGACCCTGAGCGCAGTGCCGTTGGTTCGACTCCTTGGGCCACGCCGTCACCCGCCGCCTTTCCCCTTGGGCGCATGTGTGCCTGGGTCTGACGCAGCCTAGGGACCGTAGGGTCCACACCTCTACGAGTCCAAGTCCCTCCTCGAACCGGAACCGCGGAGTTTTTCTGCTCCCATCTGCTCCCCGATCCCCGGTTCAGCACACTTTCTGGGACTCGGTCTCGCTACCACCGACATCCCCAGCCCTCTTTGGGGACCCAGAAGCTTGGTCCCCTCAGTGTCTGGTTCTTACCCCCGTCCTGCAGGGGCTGCGCTGTCTCTTCTCGGGGGGCGGGGTCTGTCTCCTCTCACGGCCTCGGCTCTTTTATCCGTCCGGGATGTCGGGGGCGGGGGTGGAGGTGGGGGGAACGCCTGGGTCTGTATCCTTCCTTCCTCCCCAGCAGCGCAGATGGCGAGCTCGGGGCGGGGTCTCGATCTCCTAGGCGGGACCTCAGAAACGCGGGGTGGTCGTTACCTAGGGGGGCTCGGGTCACCTCAGTGACCGAGGAGGATGTGGGGTTAGGAAGGTCAAGGTTGGACGTATGGGTCGTCGGAGGACCTGGGACAGCGAAAACTGGTGTGTTGGCCTTGGCAACAGCAGTCTGTCGCAGGGCAGAGAGAGGGCGGCAAAACTCTCCTGCTGATGCACGAGGGTGAAGGGGGGACACGGCGAGTCATCACCACGTTTTGGAGGCGCCGGGGGGCTCCGTGGGGTCGCAGACAGCGAGAGGGCGCCGTGCGGAGGACAGGTTTCTCCAGCAAGGCACACAAGAAAGAGGGCTTCGGCCAGGCCGGGCAGGGAGAGGGCGGATACGATTTCTAGTCGGTTTCCTTCCATTGTCCTGAGACCGGACGGCTCAGCCAGCTGCTTCCCCTCGAGGAGGTGGGGAAAGCCCCGGGTGGAGGCCGAGAGACGCTCAGGGGACCTGAGCGTCCGGTCTGTCGCTCTCAGCGCTCTCCCGAGTCCTTTTAGGGATCCAGAGAGCCTGCCTCCCGCCCAGAGCGCGCGCTCTCTGCCCGGTTCCCGCTCTCCAGGCCCCCGGGCACCCGCCCGTCCGCTGCGCCTGGGGGCTGGCGGGACGCCGCGGCCCAGCGCGGCACGCAGGCCGAGCCCAGCAACGCCCCGCTCCTTCCACGAGGGGGCGGGCGAGCACCGGCTTCGCGGCGCCCCGTGGTCTCCGCCCCGCTGGGGCTGCGCTCAGACCCCGCGCGGGATGGATTGGGTTTGGGCAGCAGGCGCCTTCCGCGGCGTTTCCTTCGCACCTCTGTGTCTTTGTGGGATGCCAGGCAAAGGGCGGTAGAGTTAGGTGTCTGCCAGGGATTTCCTTGGGCTGGGCTTACTATCGAGATGGGAAATTCATTCGTGGGCTTTGAGAACGCGGGGAGTGCTTGGGACAAGAAGTAGGGCTATTTAAGCCCGGGAGCGCAGGATTTTCTTTTTTAAATGAAGATATAGCTAAGATCGTCCACATGTCTTTAGAGGGAAAAATAATGTAGTGAACATCAGCATGCAAGTTCTGTGGGGTTAACTGAGAAGACAAATAGAGGACAGGACGAGAGCAGAAACCTGGCAGCCCTAATTTAGCCTGGCCCCACCCCCAG
>PVKB01001953.1:194592-269396 GCA_004027205.1 Ctenodactylus gundi
CCCCCCCCCCCCCCCCCCCGCAGATTCCAGTGTACCTGTATTTGGGTACACAAGAGAACAGCCGAGAAATTGGGAACTGGGGACAACTAAGGATTCTGGACGGACAATGAGGTGGCTTTCGCGGAGGGTCACTTTGGTTTCTGCCCTATTTGGAGGTGAGAATTAGCTTAAGGGGCTCTCTTTGACAGAAGGATGAAGGGTTATCTGGTTAGTTGTGGAGGGGGATAGGATGTTGAGTTGACTTGACTGTTACAGTTAATGGGGCCTCTATTTATCCTATGGCAAGTTTGAAGCATGGGGCTGATGCTGAAGCGTTAGTTGGGGGTTCTGACTACTCATCACTGGGAGGCTGTGGTCATCTGTCACCTTAGGTTGTCAGGAGAGCCAGAATACTCATGTTGATTTGGGGGTACAGGCTGTTTTGGAAGGCCATGTAAATTTCAAGACTGTTGGGAACATAGATTTGGAGTTTCAAAGAATCACGTTGAGGTGGAGCAGAATGGGAAACTGGGAGTAAGTTTGAAGGCTGTCTGTGGGGAGGGTCTCTGTGGTGAGGGGAGCAGAGTTTTATATTTGCATCTTGTGAGAACTTACTTTGATAGGAGAATATTCTTATGTGTGCCTGGATAGCCATGAAACTTACTCCGGGGGGGGGGGGGGAATAAGGTGTGGGCCCCCAAGGAAGAAGATTACAGTTTTGGGGTGCCCTTCTTTTGGGGTGTTTGTCACTTGTTGAGCCCTTTGGTGAGGCCGAGGAATGGATGATGTAGTAAGACTGATTTGAAGAATTTAACTTAATTTGGAGCATGTTTCTGGCTTGGAATGTCTTTTGCTTATAGCTCCCCTCACCCTAGAATCTAGAAATTTCTTTTGGTGAACCCCTAAATCACCTTAAGATCTGAAAGGAGAAACTTGGAAAAGGAATGATATCCCCTCATGGACTTAGTTACTCTGTGGTGTGGATAGATCTAAGAGGGAAAATGTAGAGTTTCAGACTCTGAACCCCAGCTTCTTAAAGGAAACCACCTAGATTTGAGGAAAGTGGAGGAAATGGGGTGTCTCCCCGTATAGTGGACATCCCTGACCAAAGCAGTGCTGTTGAAACTGTGGCAAGGAGGGGTGGTGGGGGGTGCAAGAAGGTGATTCCTGTACCTTGATTTTCTAGTGTAAGAGCCCCAAACAGAAAGCAGACTGAGGACTGAGAATGTGGGTGAGCTGGGGGGTGGGGGGAGGGTTCCCCACGGCAGCAGGGGCTAGAGGGTAAGCCAGGCCAGCTCTTCCCGCCTGGGACCACGCTTTCCCCGCTCTCCTCCCCTCTCTCCCTCCCACCGCCCACCCCCCCAACCCAAGGAAAAAAAAACTGCCTGTGCAACAGCAATGGCAGATTCCAATCCTCCAGGCTTTCCTAAACCACCACGGAGACCAGCCAGGGGGGAGGGGAAGGGAGGAACGGGCTTTCCTGCTTCCTTAAGACAGGGGCAATGAGCTTGACCTCCTGGCCCCTGGCCCTCTGAGGAGTGCCCCCCTCGGTCTGGAAACCAGGTGTCCTGGACCCTCGCCCCCGAGCGGGTGGGGGGGGCCTGGAGAGACGGGGAGGAGGAAGGAGGGAGTGACTTCCAAAATTGGCATCGGGACAGAGCAGGGCTGGCGGGAGGCAGGCGAAAGACAGAATTTTCCTGAAAAAACGGGTCTATCTAAGGACCCCAAATTTGGGGATCTAGTCCAGGACCGTCTTCCCAACATCCTATATTTTTTGGGGATTTTTTGGGGGCCCTGGGACCCCTCTAGATGGGGTGAGGAATGTAGTGTTGGGGGAATCTGACTGGGGCATTGCAGCTGCCTCTCCCGCCGAGTTGGAGACGGATGGGCTGGGACGGGTTTTGGGGGGGTGTCCCCAATTCTGACTGGGAGTGGAGGAACCCCCTCCAGACCTCTCTTGTGAGGGTGCCCCCCCAGGGCACTCCCCAGTCTCTGAGCCAGCTGAGAGGAAGGAGGCCAGCGATGCGACTGGGGCGGCTCCTTTCTCCTGCACCCCAAATGTGAGGGATGCACCCCAAATTTTGCACCTTTCAAAATAGGGGACCAGGATCTCAGGGGAAAGTAGCTGAGGTAAGTGGGGAGGGAAGTGTCCCCTGTTTTCAGGAGAGACGTGGCGGTTGGGGGGGGTTGGAGGTGCGTGCTGGGGTGGGGTTGGGTTTTGTCAGGCTTGATATTGGGAGGATGATTGAAGAGACTTTCTCTTATACCCCTAAACTGCAGGCCCCCAGATGGATACCAAAACCTGAGACCAGAGAGCCCCCAACACTCCCAGCCGTTAGGATAGTGTTTAATTTCTTTCACCCCCCCAAAGGCTCTGCCGGAGGTGGGAGCTAGGGGGTACCTCATTTTGGGGGGTCAAGAGGGTACAGTGAGGAGCAGAAGGCCTTGACAGGGCCTGACACAGGGAAGAGAAGGGTCCCGGAGAGGAAGTCTGGCATCTTTGGGGGCCTAAAAAAGACTGCTTACATACACCATCTTAGATCTTTTTGACTGCTAAGAGTTTTGGGGGGTGTGTCGGGCGGGGGGGCAGTAAAAGGTGGGATGGGATATGGGAGGATAACATTTGGGTTTTACAGGGTCTTATTTTGAGTTGCAGAAGGGATTTTGGCTCTTGGCTTTTGCTTTCTGGGAGGTGTTTTTAAAAAATCAAGTCCTGGACAGGAGGAAAGGCTAAGGGAAGGCCGAGGGTGGGGGTTGGGGAAAGGCATATTTGTTTCAGCTTAACCGTGACTCTCTGGGCTGGGCCTGCCTGCTTGGGCCTGGTGGATGGTCTGATGGGTGTTGTTGTGGGCGAGGGGCATGATATTGTGGAGGTCACGGGGAGTGAGAACAGTATTGGGGGTTGAGTACCTGGCCCCCAGGTTTAGATGGCTCTCTTTCTGGGCCTTGATGTTCCTCTCTCCCCCCAGCCTCCATTTCCTGCCTTTGGCCTCCATCTTGTGGCAGGCCTAGGGCCCAGGGCGACTTCCGGCCCCCCTCTCCCAAATGTGTTTTGGCCCCACCACCTCTGGACTGCCAACTCCCAACCCTGCTGTACTTGGCCCTCCATTTCTCCAAGCATTTCTGCCGGGGTTCTGACCCAGGGAAGGGATGAACCGACACAGGAAGCCTAAGTCCCTGCCCTTGCTGAGTTGAGAGGCTGTCTGGTGGTTCCCTCAAGTCACTCTTTCCTCTGCCTCTGACCCCACCCTAGCGATCCCCTGAACTGAGTTCCTAGAGTAGAGATGGTTCCAATCTTACTACACTGTGAGCTCACCCCTTCTCATTCCAGTTGCCTGCTCAACTTCTGTCCCTGGCTCCCCGCAACCTCCTGGGGGCCATCTTTTCCTTCTCCATCTCCCTGCTCTTGCCGAGGGTAAGGGGGGGGGGGGCGGTCTTCACAGCACTGTCTCGTGCTCTCTTCTCAACCCACCCTAGTCCTGCTCTCGCCCCAGCAGCACACTGTGGTTTGTACGGCACTGTGGCCACGTCCAAACCACACTGTGGTGTTAGAGTGAGGGTGGGGGAGGCACCGCTGAGGCCTGGCCTTGGGAGGCCACCCTGGAGAAGTGGCACAAAAAACATCTGGGGCCTCGTGATAAACTTCTTGTGAGGTGAGGAAGAAGTGGGTATGAACGCAGTGGAAATAGCCCCTTTAAAATTCCCAGTGACTGTGGGGAGTAGTTCTGGCTTCAGAGAGCAAAGTGGAGTCTTTGTTGCCCACACCCAGCTCCCCTGGCTCTAGCAGCACAGAAATATTGGCACCGGGAAGCAAGTCTGCCAATATTGGCTGCGCTGCTCCAGTAAGGGTGGCAGGAGCTACCAAGGAGGGGCTAGGGCCCTGGGAGCTAAAGAGAGCTGAAGGCACCGAGCTAAGAGAAACCTTTATTGTTTTCTGTATAAAAACATCCATCACATGGAGGCAGGGGTGGGGCAGATGATTATCAGGAGTGGCCAGGTGGACAACCCCAGCAGCCTTCCGACCCTTTCTCACACATGCCTTGCTCAGGTCCAAAGCGATCCACAGGTCCAGGATGAACAGTGAGAGGGTCATAGGAGTAAGGCTCAGCAGGAGAGCAGAGGAGCATCCGTGGAGGTTGTGAGAAGGCCAGAATCTGGGCTCAGGCTGTCCAGAACAGGAAGTAAAACGGACTGGAATGGAGCGAGCCCCAAGTATGTTTCTAAGACAACTCCCAACTCCCTGAACACCATGCTACTTACTGACCCAATCCCTCGCGCTAAGAAAGTACTTTGATTTCCGAGCCCCTGCATAAGGGAGGCATTTCTGCTGAGACCCTCCCCTGGCTTCAGGTGAGTACTTTCTTCCCAACCCCAGCTGGTGTGGGAGGAGGAGAACTCCTACCCTGGTCGAAGTTGAGTTTCTTGGTTGGAGGAGTTTCTCCTAGCCCTTCAATATCCACCAGGTCACTGTTGGCGTCGGAGTCATTCAGGGCACTGAGTGTCACATCTGGGAGGGGGCATAAGCTATGTTCTAGGTTCTCCTAACTACCCCCCTCCCAGCTTTCCAAAGCTTTGCACTTCACTTTTCCCCATCTGGGGACTGCCATAGGAAGGGGAAGAGATCTGTCTGTTTTGATCCAGGCCCAATTCTCTCACCGAACCTCAAATGGGTCCTTTAACCCCCATCCTAGTTGCAATTCCATAGCCCTCACCAGGTTTCTGTTTCTTTACGGGGGGACCCCCAGCCTCAGGGACACTGGAGTTGCTGGGGGGAGGAGCAGACGGAGGAGGCGATAGGACACCAGATACCATCTTCTTGGGTCCTTTCTTAGGTGACTCAGCTGGAAGAGGAATGCCAGAGTCTTCATACACTTTTCGTTTCACAGTGGCCTTTATTTGCGCCCTGAAGAGAAGAGATGGCAGATTAGGGAAGGAGTTGTCAGAGAGGCTGAGTGAAAGGGGGAGGGGGAATAGACCATTCCGAAGGAATTCTTGGAGTCTCTTTGTAATAATCTAGGTCAGGGCCCCAACCTGTTGGTAAGGATTTCCTTCCTTGAAGATCTGCACTCATTTAGGGCAGATGGAATGTGAAGAGTGGGGTCCCTGGACTGAGTAGCTGGTCAGGTTCATCCCTACTTCTGGGAGAGATACATGGACATGCAGGGCCCTTAAGTAAGGCTTGCTGATTTACAGATTGACACTTCATGGATCCTGCAACTAGTTCAGAATCACAATATCCCCAGAAATACTAGTCTTAAAATAACTATATAAACACCCAGGGAACTTCCATTACCAACTACAACACCTGAGTGTCTCAGGTACCCTCAATGAAATTCTTGGGAGGTCCTGATGACAAAAACATTTTAGGAAATTCAGACCAACTGTGACATCCAAACATTTTTTAATCCTCAAGGGAATGGCAATAAAACTAGGACCAAAGTAGAAAAGATGTTGAGAGGAGAGTTCTGAGGAATATGGAACAATGGTTAAAAGGAAAAAAAATACGCTGCCCACCCCCCTTTCTCTGACAGCCACCCTCCCTCACACTGTCCGTTCCTTGATGATACAGCTGATGTGATTAAGATCGTCCCCAAATCGCTTCACAGCAGCCCTCAGCATCTCTATCTCCGTCTCCGTCCACTTGGCACTGTCAGAAGGGAGAGAGGGGGTATAGGGAAAAAAAGAGAAGAAGACCCCAGGAGGAGGATGTGGAGTGTGGAGCTAGCCCACAGGCTATGCATTCCACAAGCAACCAGCCTCCTCCCCGCCAATTTTCAGAGGGGCCCTTCCCGGGTTCCAAAACGGGGGTACTCCTTCAAAAAAGCTCCGGGGTCTCCAACCACATTAAATTGTGTTCACCGCCGTATTCGACCATCCCTGTCCCTCATCAAGGTGCAACAACTGCTGTAAACAGCCTACTACAATCAACTCAAGAAAGAGAGGCCTTACAAACTCAACTCCTGAACGCACAGTTCAGGCCGCTTGAGGGGATAGCATGACTTGTGCGGGTGTTCGGTCGGTCTGCAGCACAGAATAACCGTGAAACACTAGTCCAGATTGTAGACCTGCCTTTATCTTCACCTGTCGTTCACTCATCCATTGCAACCATCATTAACAGTGCGCTGTGCCAGGCACAAAGAGAAATTAACATCTGCCCCTGTCCTAGAGAAGGTCCGCGTCTGTGACCGGTCCAAGCATCCGCTCTCGGCGTCCACGTCCCAGCCCGGGCTCACGTACCCAGCGGGGGAAGAGTCGGCCACAGGATGCAGCTGCATCGTCAACTCCCCAAGCTTAGTGAAGGCGGCGCCAGCTGCGGAGAAGATCTCTCCGACCTGGGGGCGGGGCAGCATGGTGGGGGGCCGGCGCACGGCCGCCGCGCCGTCCCGCCCGGAGCCCCTAGCCCCACCCCGAGACCCGGCGCTCCCCCCGCCCAGCGCGGAAGAGCCTGGAGCCCAGCCGGGGGCCCGCCCTCCCATGGCCGCCAGGGAGCGCTGTCCGCGAGGGAGGTCGAACCTTTGTGGAGGCTGACGTCATGGCTCCGCGCACCTCCTCACGGAGACGCTCCGCCGCCGCCACCACGCGAGCCGGGACCGCGGAGAGCCCGGCTACCGAGCCGCTCCAGCCCCCGCGCAGGAAGTCCCGCCCTCCCCGCAGCTGATTGGCACAAGCCCGGCCGTTCCCCCCCACCGCAATCACTTAGGCAGCCGCGGTGGGGCGGCGAGGTGGAAGTCGCCGCCTTACTTCCGGGCACCTTCACTCCACTTCCGCCGGGGAGTCGGGACTCCCAGTTCGGAGGCCGACCTCTCCCTGTAACCCAGGCCCGCCCCCTCAAGCAACCAGACTCCTGGAGCGAGAGAGCAACTTCCTTTTATTGTGGCAGGGAACAGGCAAGGGGGCTGAGAGACCGGGAGCAGCCAGCCTCGGCCTCCTCCGCGAGTGGGGGCCCGAGATTGGAGCATCAGGGATTCAGTCTCAGTACGAAACAGTCCTGTAGAGGACGCCACAGTAGGTGGGACTAGACACGCGTGAGGGATGGGAGTCTTTAAATAGAAGAGGGGGCTGATGAGGGGGAAGAGGACCCTCTAGCGCACCATGTATTCCTTGCGCTTATGGAGCCGAACTTGGCAGAAAGAGAAGCCCCCGAGGAGGAGGTAAAGGCCAGCGGCGATGAAGCAGTTGTAGCTGACTTGCTCATAAAGCTTGTATATGTTCTGAGGGCCGTTCCTGCGGGGTGGGAATTAGGTGAAGAAGTGTCAAGTGTTATGAACATCCAACAGTTAAGGATCTGTACATCTATGCCAGGCACCGTTCTAAGCACCCCTCCCCAAGGACTTAGAATTGAGTTACATCTCCAGCCCACTTTTAATTTTGCGATGGGGTCTCACTAAATCACCAAGTTGCCCAAGCTGGGCTCACACTTGCGATCTTGCGCTTCTGCCTCTCAGAATGCTGGGATCACAAGCATGGGCCACCAGGCCATGTTGTTGAGGGTATTATGCAGTTTCTCTGCAACCTTAAGAATTTTCTTAACAGTACCCATTTTGTAGAGGTGGTCAGAGGTTAGAGAGGTAAAATACCCAGAGAGGCCACACTTAAACTGGTATGTTTAGGATGGCAACGAAGGCTGATTTCCTAATTACCAGCCATTTCTTTTTATGCTGGGGATTGAATTCAGGCGAAGTCTTGCAAGTTAAGCATGCATTGTACCACTGGGCCACACCTTTAGAGAGCTGCTCTTTTCTCCCAGGTCCCTAACCTCAAGGCCTCAAACACCTAGCTTCTGGCAACTGCCCACCGGTAATTCTGACCAGGGTCCCACTGCACCTAGCCTCATTTCCCCCACCTACTTACTCGAAATCTTTCTCCGTAAAGGGAACGTCCTCAATTAACACAGCGGAATGCACATTGAAAAATATTCCGAGCATTATCTGGAAAGGAGCAGTCGGGTTGACAAAGTCAGGCAGCTGACCTCTGGTTACTCCCCACGCTCCTCCCATTTCTAATATTGACCCAACACCTGAGATTGACCAGAAGGAGATAGAAGTAGTTGTATCTGGATTCGGTCTCGGCCACCTGGACTAAGGCATAAGGTGGACACACGGAGACGAATGGCTGGCCCAAGAGCGGGAATAATGAGCTACCTGCCTTTCCCAGAAACCTGGACCCTCCCTCTCCTCCAGAGGCGTCATTATCACGGGACAGGAGAATGACGGAAGGAGCAGGGAGAACCGGGATTTCGGATTATTTCTGGAAGTGGCGGACGGTAGAGTCCTGGGGAAACTCGGCCCCAGCTACCCCTCGCGGAAGAAGCACTGCCTTTCCCCCGCCTCCATTCAATTCCAGCATCTTTCAGGACCCGAACTCTTGTTGAGCTCAGAACTGCCAGCCCTGGTTCCCTTTCCAGGCTCCGGCCCAGCCAACCTCTAGCTCTATTTCCCCCCCCCCCCTTTTTTTTTTTCAATTTCGGTCCCGGCTCGTTTTCCAGAGGACGGTTGGCCAGCTGGCACCTCCAGCCTGCCTGGCGCGCTCTAAGGCCTGGAGTTCAGTGGCTTTCAGCCCTCCAGCCCCTCAGGCCCCTCCATTCTCCGCGAGCAATCCCCTCACCAACATGATCACTCCCCAGGCGCTGAGGACGATGCCACAGGCGGCCAGCTTGGGTCCGCAGCAAAGGAGCGACGCCATGAAGAAGGGAATCACCGAGTGCGCGGCGAGCAGGAAGACAGAGGTAGCCTGGACGAGCCGGGGGTCGGCTAGCAGTATTTTGGGACTAGCGTCAGGAGAGGGGCAGAGAGGCGTGGCCTCTGGCCACCACCATTCCCCGGGGGGGGCACAACGGAGAAAGTGGGCGCCTCGCTGTCCTTCCAGGTCTTCGGAGGGAGAATGCCGTGTCAGGAACGGAAGCCGCCGCATCGGAAAGCCCTCCTGACCTACGTGGCTGCACGTGAGTAGTGGAAGAGCGAGGGAGAGAGGGAGCGGCTCCGTGGTCTCCCCCTCCACGCAGAAATGGAAGGGACTGGATGTCACGTGACCACGCTTGGCCAGTCTCGGGCTGAGGAACTAGCAGTGTGACTGGCCTGCCGGAATGTCCAGGTCTGGCAGAGGTATGGGGAACTTGGGTAATGGGCTGTTTGGACAAGAGGCTTGGGATCGTGATATTTTCCCCAACTTCAGACATTTTAGTCTGCAGTGTTCCCTGTGATGGGTAAGTGCTGAATGAGACGTGGAGGTTTACTTCAAGAACGCACTCGCCTGTCACTTCGCTACTCACCTCTTTAAAAATAAGGACTCTGGTTTGGTAAAGGGATATAGATGGGCGCCCTCTCAGATCAGTATGCTGCTGCGGCTGGGTCGCTTTAAGTTGCCGAGGGTTGTAGGCGTTAGAGGTATTTTCTCCTACGTAACATCGTTTGGAATAATGTGTGAGTGTGTGTGTGTAAATTTTTTTGAGATAGGTCTTCCCTGTAGTCCAATAGTCCAGTAGCTCAGAACGTAGTCCAGGCAGGTCTCAAACTCACGACAGTCCTGCTTCAGCCTCCTGAGTGCTGAGATTACAACTCGTGTGCGACATCGTGCCTAGCTCAATTTTTTGGGTTTTTTTGGTTTTGTTTTTACAGTGTTGGGGGATTGTTTTAACCACTGAATTACATCCCCAACCCCTCGACTACTAGTTTTTATTATCACCCTTAGAATACTGTTTTGAGTGTCTTGGATGCTGAATTCTGGAAAAATATGAGGTTAGGGAAAGCCGACTTGATGAGCAAGTTGTGAAGGGGGGCGGGGGGGCGGTCCTACTAAATGTACTGCACTAAGGAATAGGTACACCCTGTTAATTAAGTTGACTTTTGGTCCTTTGAGCAAAGTGGTGTAAAAATGAGAAGTATGAATACATCATCCTTACCCCTCTCCCCAAAACAAGTTTGTGCATCTCACAAGAAACAGATTTGTAGTAGTCAGGGAAATAGGAATGTTTAAAGAACCCAAGAACTCTTGTGGTTGTGTGTGTGTGCGTGTGCTGGAGTTTGAGCTCGGTGCCCTGGATGAAGAACACAATTTTGCATGGAACTTGTACCTACACTAGTGAGGACAGAACGCAGCATAATTGACAGAGATCATAAGTGATGTTGATCTGGAGGTCCCAGAGCCAAAAACACTCCGTCGTGGATGGGCTTGAATAACTTTGTGGTATATTTGCACTTATTTTGTGCATCATGTTTTTAAAAGGGCTGTGAAAGAGAACATGAAACCTAGGTAACATATAGCAATCCTTGGGTATTAGAGAGCCTGGGAAAGTGACCTTGAAATGTGAATTTCATCTTTCTTTTGTTAGGGATGGTCTGGAAAAGGAAGCCATTTTTGGATGAAGGTTCTTCTTTGAGTTAGGAACACTATTCTCGGTCAGGGGCACTTTGTGAGTATATGTCTGAGTAGGAGCAATAAGGGTGAAGGGAATAGTGCCAAGAGTAGGATCAGGGATTATGTAAGCTGACCACCAAACCCAAACTCTGGTTCCTGGAAGAGGAGAGTTAGGTTATTTGAGATAGTTGATTTCTCCCAGAAATCGCTCTCTCCTACCAGCTGTGCTTTTCGGTGTTTTGGAAGTAGAGTCAGGAGTTCATGCTAGTTATAAGAACCAAACTCACTCAGTAGTCTGTACTTGTTGCTGAAAGGAAGTACCTTGTTTTTGCTTTTTGAAAAAATGAATCAACCAAAAGACTTGTGTGACATGAGAAAGAAGTTCCTGTCTCAGTATCCATAAATAAAACTTTATTGGAACACGGTTGCACTCATTCGCTTACAGGTAGTCTGTGGCTGACTTCCTGCTTCTGTAGGAGGGCTGAATAATTGTGGCAAAGACTGTATGGCCTATGAAGCCAAAATATTATCTAAATGTGTATAGGAAATACTTAATGACTTCTGGTCTACTGGGATATTGATGTAGATGGTGTAGTTGGGGAGGCATTAAAGTCTTAGCAGCAGATACTTAGGAAAGTATAAAGCCCTAGATGGAAAAATCAGTCCTAAAGCTGAAGTGAAATCTTCCAGGCAGGGCACCTTTGAGCTTAGATAGTGACACTGTTCTCTATGTTGCTGGGTTTCAGGTATTCATAGGGCAGGTCAAGTTGCTCATTCCGGGCTGTAATCTCATTTTCCAAGTTTTCCAGATCTGTTCGGAATTGACTTAGCACAGCTTTGGCCTTGGAGCCTGAAAAATACTCTTCTTTGTGATGCCCCAGAGGTACCTAGGATGGAAGAACAGATTCGTCAGTTTCCAGTCTACAGACAAAAGCACCAGTCCCATATCCTCATGTTTTCTTTCCAGCTATTACTTTCCTCTCCCTAGGATCCCCTCTCACCATATCTGGCTGACGGCGACCCAGGTGCCATGTGATAGCCATCTGAAGGCAGGACTGCTGGATATCAGGTAGTGACCCCATCACTGTGGCCATTGTCACATCTTCCTTGGTGGTAGGTGGAGGCATCCGCATTGTGCATGGAGCGTTAGGGACCCAGGCATACCAGTCCAGCTAGGGGAAAAAACTGCATCCCTTGGACCCTGCTACTTAGGGTTTGAAGTCCCATCCTCACCTTGGGTCTCTTAAGGTCCAGACACGTCCCTGCAGGGATCTAAGCTTTGAGCTCTCCATACCTGGCCCTGGTTGATGGCCCCATGCTGGGCAGTGCATGTGAAGACACACATGGTAAGAAAATGGCAGAGTTCAGCCCGGGACTGGAAGGAGACAGGAAAACCTGGACAAGAAAGGAACAAGATTTAGAGGCTATAACGTACAGGCAAGAAAAAGGCTGATGAGTTGGAAGGTCCATATTTTAGACTTGATGAACGTTTATTTGGATATATTTACGTCAGACATAATATCTTGGCCCTGTCACTTACAGCTTGGTTACCTGAGGCCAATTACTGAACCTCTCTGAACTTCAAACATTGCACCTGTAAAATGTGGGTAATACCCTACCTTATAGATGAGATAATAAGCGCTAAACAAGTAATAATAATTGTTATTGTGGAAGGGTTAGGGACCAAACAGATCTGAGTTATCAAGCATCTCCCACCTCAAAAAGTGGTTAATAATTCAAGGATATGCTGAGCATGATGGCAAGTGCCTGTAATCCTAGCACTCTAGGGGGCTGAGGCAGGAGAATTGTTAGTTTGAGGCCAGGCTGGGCAACAGCAACTTCTAAGCCCCTGTCTCACAATTAAAAAATAAAAGGACTTGGGATATAGGTTAGTGTGAAGGCCCCATGTTCAGTCCCTAGCACCACTTCAAAGAACAGCAGTGACAGCAACAGCAGCTTCCATTCCCACATAGGGAATTTTTCTAAGTCTTGAGTTATAAGATGAGGAATAAGAGAAGTGTGGGTTTCCAGTGTCACAGTTAAGTGTTATCTCATGCCAATCATTTTTTAGTGGCTGTTGAGGCTCAGAGACCTAATAAGACTATCAGCTAAGTGGAGCATATATAATTTTTTTTTTTTTTGAGACAGGATCTTGCTGTATAGTCCAGACTGGTCCTAAACTTAGTATGTAGCCCAGGCTGGACTCAAACATGTGGCAATTCTCCTGGGTCAGTGTCCCAAGTGCTGGGATTACAGGTGTGCACCACCTTGCCTGGCTTATGTGGTGCTGGGGAATCAAACCTAGGGCCTTGCGCTTGCTATGCAACTGCTCTAACCACTGTGTTATGCCCCCTTAGCTGCCTTACTTTGTATATAAGAAAATCAGGTTGGGTATAGTGGTGCATGCATATAATCCCAGCATTTTGGAAGGCTGAGGCAGCAGGATCATAGGTTTGAAGTCCTATCTGGGCCAATTAGGCAAGACCCTATCCTATCTGAAAATAAAAAAAAGGGATAGGTATATAGCTCAGTGCAAAGATTGCTAACACATGCACGCACTCACTTGCACACATGTGCGCGCGCGCACACACACACACACACACACACACACACACACGAATGTACAATCAAAGACCAGGAAGATTAAACTGCTTGTGGGATCACACACTTGGGAAAAGCACTGAACTATGCTAATTCTCTGCACTTTTTAGTGCACTCTTTAAAAAAAAAAAAGTCTTGTAAAAATTAGACTAAGGTAAGCTATAGTAACAGAGAGAAAGGAAAGTGAGCAGAATGAGAGGTAGTTAGGGGAGGTTAAAGTTAATATGTGAGTTATGATTGAATGTTTGCTGTTCTCCCCAAACTCATATGTTGAAGTCTCATCTGCCGTGTGGCGGTATTTGGAGGTAGAATCTTTGGGAGATGATTACATCATATGGGGGGAATCCTCGTGAGTGACATCCGTGCCTTTTATCCCTGAGATGAAGCTGAAAGCTACTTGTTTTCTTTCTGCCATGTGAAGATATAAGGAGAATTTGGCTTCCTGCATCCCAGAAGAGAATCCTCACTAGAACCTGAATATGGTAGGGCCCTGATTTTGGACTTGCAGCCTCCAGAACTGTAAGCAATAAATTTCTTTTGTTTGTAAGCCACCCAGTCTATGGTATTTTGTTATAGAAGCCCAAACTGACTGATAAAATTACTTATTTTAAATTTCCAGATACAAATATTATCCAGGGAGTATATGGCCAGGGAGAAAAGAAGGATCTACTGCGACATGTGGGGCCTGCGGGATAGGATTGGCAAGCACTGAAGCACTGAGGCGTATGTGGGCTGGCACCCTCCACACAGGTGTTTGCTGCTCACAGGGCCTGGCCATGGGGACTCCTCAGCAAATGTTTGTACTTCCATAGAAGATGGAGATGAGATTCAAGATATTGGTGTGAAGGGTGAGAGGCAGAAGCTGAAAGATGACTCCAAGCAGCCCAGGCTAGCCCCTGTATGTTAGAGAAGGGAGGAATAGCCTAAGAAGAGCTCAGGAAAGGCTGTTTCTTTCCAAGAGATTAACATGTGGGGGTTGAAGGTTAACTAAAGGTAGTAACTAGATTCTGCTTGGGAGTAGAGGTAGGTAGGTAGTGAGGGCTAGATTGGCCAGAGTAACTTGAGCCCCGAGGATCAGGGCACTGGGTCAAGTCTGAACCAATGGTTACTAGTATCCACCGCTGAGAAATGAGTTTGTGCCCTGTGATGTCTGCAGTATTCCAGGACCCTCTGTGGTAAACAGTAGCAGGCTAGAAGGTGAAGGAGGAAAAGCAAAGGTGGCTCACTATGGCTTTGGTGTGAATTTTTTTTTTTTTTTTTTTTTTTTTTTTTTTTTTTTTTTTTTTTTTTTTTTTTACCATTTGTATCTTCAGTAGGAAAACAGAACCAAGAAGATAGAACATGAGCCCCCTCAGAGACTGGGTAGAACTCCTCCATGGCTGTGGTTCTAGTTGGGCCCCACGTCTGCCAGGACAAAGGCAGCTGAGACTGGGGGTAAGGGGAGGAGTAGGGGTTAGTGGGCAGGGTCTCTGAGGAGGGCAGTCTTGGATATCTAGAAGTGTCCTAGGTTATAGGAGGCCTGAATGGAAATTGGATGCTTTCATATATTAAGGGAGGAAAGTGATGAGGGCTTGGGGTGCCATCCCCAGAGAGGCAGGGCTGGGGAAGGGCTCCTGCAGAGTCTCCCAGAAACTTCGGTCTCTGGGATGGATCTTACCTCGGTTCTGAGCTCTGCATAGCCCCATCTCAGTGATCTCCTGACACCAGGCCTGCAGCTCAGGGTCTGCCCTCACGACATCATCCCTCTGGTAGAAGAGATGGACGATTCTCTCCACATACCTGCTCAGAGGAGGGAGTTGAGCTCTCTGGCAACAGAACACTCTCGCTTCTGACCTCCCCTCCTCTGCCTAGCTCTCTCTGTGCCTGGGTCAGATCCTTCCAGACTTGTCAGACTTATATTTGGGACATTCTCTAGGTTGTTTTGTTGTGTGTGTATGTGTGTGTGTTCTCCAGGCTAGGGGTCAAACGCAGGGCCTTGCACTTGCTTTACTACTAGGCTATCTCCCAAGGCCTCTTCATTTTTGACATACTAGTGTAAGAAGGTTAGTAGTTCTAGGAATTTCCTATATGTAGTTGCTTGCCATTCTTTCTAGTGAAACCCTTAAGCTTGTAGATTCCTCAATTTCCCCACCCATGGTTCTCCTCACTTATATACCATGCCCCTACCTCAAGCTCATTTATTTCAGCTTCCACCGTCTCCTTACTTTTTCTCACCTTGTTCCTGGAGAGATGCTTTTGCCTCAGGTGACCTTAACATAGAAGCCTGCCTTCCCCTTCCCACTCCTCTCCATTTCTTTGTTATCTTTCACCCACCGGCCAATGATCTCCCAGAGCCGCAAAGCATCTTGGGCATACAGAGCAGTTGGAATTCCCAGAAGGCCTCGATCAGCCAGGTCATCAGGAGGACAGAGAGAACGGTAGGTCAAGTGAGCCATTGCTTGACGAAGCAACTGCACATGGCCCCCTCCACCTGTGTTTGTTGCCTGGGACAAAAGAGTTGACAAGTCTTGAGAGGTAGAATCAGGACTGAATAATCATGGCCTATTATGTTAGGGATATTGGGGACTTGTATATGATGCTTACAAATTTAAGGTCATATATATATAAAACAGGTGTGAGGAAACTTTCTGCCAAGGGCCATTTGGATATTAATGGTATTATTCACGGGCCATACAGAATTACCAACCTAAAAGCCTGTTATAGTTGGTAAACCTTTATTTATTATATAATTAACTCTTAATGTGATGGTGCCTTGGCTGGAGTGGACCAGATGATTCCTCACTATTGATAAAGGGACAGAACTCAGAGGTTAAGGGTCAGGACATTCACAGATTGGTTCAGGGTCCTGAAGGTGGCAGAAGCTTACAGAGAGTGGATGATTATGCAGCTCTGATGCCTGATTCCTTCCTTACCCGATCAAATATTCCTCTATCTGAGATGAGCTGGGTCCGGGCTCGGGTGTTGATTTCCATAGTGTAGCGGATATGGGGGACCAGGAGCTGGGGTGGAGAAGATTGGAGGGAGTGGTTGATAGAGGCCATGCTTGGGTCCTTCCCTGTAGAGGCTACCCCATAGCAGAGTGACCTGCTATCCTCTTGATGCTTTTGTCCCTGTTGCTGCTTGATGGGCTGTTTTCCTATTTCTCTAATCACTCTCTCTGTCTCTCTCTGTCTCTCTCTGTCTCTCTCTGTCTCTCTCTGTCTCTCTCTGTCTCTCTCTCTCTCTCTCTCTCTCTCTCTCACATGTTCTTTAGTTTCCTTGCGAATGGGGCTCTGGAGTCACACTGACCAATGTTTTAATTCCCATTTTACTACTCACTTTGATAGGTGGCCAAGTTAATAGCTGTAATCTGCAATCTCTGTATTTGTCAACAGGGGGCAATAATAGGATCTTATCGAGAGCTGTATGTTTTCTGTGACGATGTGTGATGTGTGAAGAATGTTTAATACACACAAAAGTCCTCCAGTAATATATGGCGTCATTCTCTCTACCTTGAGTGTAGGTCCCTTTTGTGGATTGTCTTCTTTTTAAAATTCTATTTCCTCTATCATTCACATCCTTGTAGCCTAAAGTAGTCTATACCCCCTCTGTTGGTCGTCTCACTGGGGTTACTTTGGGGAGAGGGATAGTTCAGGCAGGTACTGGTACTTTCAGTCAGCACTGGAGGAGCTATATTGAACTATCCGCTTAAGCAGCACAGGGCTGTAGGTCCAATCTGTCCCCACCTCCAGTTAGGCACGGTGAGGCCTCCTGTCTCCTATTTTTCCTTTGCTGTTAAAAAATATCCACCTTATTCCCACATCATTCCTTTATCTTTTTATACTTTCTTCCTTTTTTTCTTTTTCTCTCTTTTTTCATCTCAAAGTATTTATCTTATCTTCCTGTCTATTCAGTTAATAGCAGGTTTCATCCAGTTTTGGTATTTATCAGAGTTTGGTGATGCTGGGCACAGGAATGACCCAGGTGATTCCTTTGATGTTAAGCTCTTATTTAAAACACATAGGGCATATTAGTTTGAAACTTTTCAGAAAGCTCATGAAAAGTGCTGAGTGTCATTCAGAGCTCGAATTCCACATAAAAAGAAGATGCCTGAGGTCAAATAATCATTGTCATCATCACCATCATCATCCTAATCATCATAAGAACTAATTTCTTGGTGGCATTTAGTACATGTGACACTATTGCTTTATGCCATTTTATCCTTTAGCAACAACAAAATGGACATCCTGTGGGTATGGGCATCTGGTAAGTACTGATGCTAGAATTCAGGTCTCAGAGACTCTGACATCCAAGTCCAGAGCCTGCATGGATGACTGCTCTGACAGTTGCACACTTAGCCCTCCAGTGCCTGATAAAAGACTCAGCTGTTTCTCACGGGATGAGTTGCCACGGATAGTGGAGACAGGGTGGTATAAACTAGAAAGAGGAATCCTAAGTGTGAATAAAAGCTTCACCTCCTCAAGTTAAGCAGAAGATGGTGACAGAGAAATGGCGAGATAAATGAAGTCCAAGATCCTGTCGATCACAGACTGGTCTTTATCTTATCTATGACTTCAAAGGGATCCCAGCTATTTTTTCTGGGTTTTGGGGTCTACATGGAAGCCAGGCCTCAGCTGAAATAATCCAGTTGGTTTCCTTAGCCAGTACTCAATCGTGTATGTTGCCAATGCTTGAGACTCCATAGCTAAAATCACAACTCATTTTTGCTCCAAATCACCTTCTAACTTTACTCTTCTTAACAATTATTCTGGTTCATAAACTTGTATAGTTTTTATGCCTTTCTACCACATTTCTCATATGTTAAGTATTATCAAGACTTTGGCGTTTGGGGTTGGGGTGTTTTGTTTTGTTTTTGTTGTTTTGCATTGGAGATCAAGCCTGAGCTGCATCCCCAGCCCATGTTTTAGTTTGAGAATTTTTTAAAAAGCAAGCACAAGTCTTCTCTATGCTTTTGGCCTAGCAGCAGATGTTGAACTCAGTGCTATATTGTAAACCCATAGTTAGACCGTCAGATCTTTGAGAATTTCGGAGGAGAAGTTTTAAATGGCTCAACTTAATTAAAGTAAAAGTTTCAGGATATTGATAAAGTTCTCCCTTTTGCACTTACAAGTGGCTATAAAGATTTCTTCTTGCTGGTGCAATATCCTTTGAGTCTCAGAGATCAGGCTCTCTTGGGTCTTTGGAAGGTGGGACAAAGATACCTTATAGATTGGGTGCAGTCCTGGGAGGCACCTCATAGTAGCGACAGCAATGACCTCAGCCACCAAATGAGTGTTCAGCAAATGATACTGGAGCTGGTGCAGTTGGAAATCTGAATTGCGGACCCAGGACTTGGCCAGGAGCCACGCAAGTGGAGGATCTGAAGGCAGGAACAGTGTTGGAATTGGAGAGCTGGAATTGGGAGGCTGAATCTGGGAAAAACAGAAGTTGAGCGTTTGTTGAACTTCCACTGTGTCTATGACACGGTCCGTGTTCCTGAGGAAACACAGATGACTAAGCAGGATTATTGCCTGCCCGGGAGGAATGAGAAACTTTCTTCTCTGCCCTTCATTAGCCATAGTGCCATGACAGGTTGAATGCAGGAGAGACTGGAAGCAGGGAGTCCAGTAAAGAGATTTTAGCAGTGGATTGGGAGAAATGTGTTGGCGGTCAGAGCTCAAGTGGTAGAATGGGAGGCAAATACTGGTGGTGTAAGAATGTTGACAGTCCTCATCAAATGCCTGAGAACAGTGAGAGGAAAGGTATTCAGGAGACAGTAAGTGTTCAGAGTCAGAGAACACTGAGAAATTAAATGGATTCTGCACACAGATTCGCAAAGTGTGCTGCGGAAGTAGTAGCATTTACTTTGGAAATTGTAAGAAATGCACATTCTCAGTCCCCACCCACCACCACCAAGACATACTGAACCAGAATGTCTGGCGACAGGACACAACAACCTGTTTTAAAAAGCACTTCAAGTGACTTGGAAGTGCGCTAATGTTTAAGACCTTGTGGGCACAGGGATGAGAATTCCAAGAGGCCATTATTGAACAAGTACTTCCTTTGATTGAGTCAGGTAAAACCAGGATGCAAGTAAATGATTACATGAAAAGAAGTTTTCTTGAGGATGGAGTTTGGGAGCTAAAAGCCAAAGGATTGAGTCCCTGGAAACAGACCGAGGCGAACCAAGAACAGTGTTTGTTGTGAGATGCGCAGGGCACCTCACCTGAATGACCAACGGCAGCAGCTTCCCACTGGGCTCCATCTTCAGCATGACGAGGGGGGCAGCCAAATACTGCTTCTCATCCCGAATCACATTGGCCTGGATTCCATCCAGCAGAATAAAGTCAGCTTCGAACAGGGACCGATTCTGGAGAAAGGAATGTGTCCATTTTTAGGGTTCAAAATCTACAATGGACATTTGAGGATAGTCAGAGGAGCTTCTTGTGATTATCCCACAGTGGCCATCCTCCGTGTTTTGGTCTCTGCGTTGGCTCTCAGCAGCTTGGCAGTTCTCCCCGTGCAAACTTCTCCTCTATCAGGTATCCCACATAAGCTGCCCCTGGCTACCACCACCATTCAAAACAGACCATACGCACAGATGTATACACATCCACTCTGCCAAGGTCATTCTTACATACAGTTCATCTCCAAACTCAGCTCTTTTTTTTTTTTCTTTTCAGTAAAACCTCCCTAAATCTCCCCACCTGATGGCTTTGCCTTCCCCCCCTGCCTGTGAACACTGGAGTCCAGAGCACAGCCACCAGCCAAGAACGTCATTGTTCCTAACATCTCTGGTCCCGTCTGTGCCCTGGAGATGGAGCTAGAATACTAGGAGAAGGCGGGGAAGTACCTGCAGTTCCTTCTCCAACTGAGCTCGAAGTGCCTCTGTCCCTGAAGGCAGCACCAACCTGGAGGGCAGTGAGGTACAGCGTCTCAACAGCATGGGGTTCGCCCCGTTGAGGAACTGGTAGCCAAACAGCTCATCATCCTGCCAGCACTGGTGAACCTTCTCTGTGAGGCAGGGCGTGGAGCACGGGGGAAGGATATTTACCAGAGCCTGGATATCCCTCTTGTAGGCTTGATTTCAGGGATTCAGACTATCAACTTGCTTTTCGTCCTTGGACCACCAGGCAAGGGAGATTTTCACTTAGCAAGGAGTTATAGGGACCACAAAATGTGATGGGTTCATCACCACAAGGGGCCATGAAGGTTTTAGGGGGGCCTGGGGAAGTACTGACCAGCCAGGGCACTCTTCTGACCCCAGAAGATCTGATTGAAATCTTCTAGGCGGTTCCAGGAGCTCAGGAGGGTATATACACGTTTGAGGACTATCTCCAGAACCCTAGCACAGGTATTGAGGATGACCCCTTAGCCCCTTCTAACTGCCACCATTGGCTGTCCCAGCCCAGATGGCACTCTGAGCAGCAGCCCAGTTCTCACCCTGCCTTCAGTGTCCACTCGAAGTCAAGCCTCTTCTCCTCATGGAATCTCATATTTGGAGGCAGCTCGTCCTTGCAGTCTGCAGCGATGGTCAGGGGCAGCCCTTCCTTCCAGGTGGCCCAGCTAGAAGTTGGGGATGAAGCTTTAAGGAGGGGTTCAGAGTGAGCGAAGAGGGCAGGGTCAGGGAAAAGAAAAGTGGGACAGCTGGGAAGCCGGAAGCAGTGGTCACCGGTAGGTCTGCTGTCTCTCCTTCAGGTCCTTCTCTCGATGCTTCTGGAAGACGTCCGAGGCCTTGTCTCCTGCGAGGCGGGCTGAGGAGACAGTGAGAAGATCTGTCTGCTCTGTATTCCCCTCTGCTTGTCCCGTCGCTGTAGCCAGACACCGTGTTTAGGGTTCCGCACTGTGGCTCTTGTCCCTGGCTGTCCCTCACTTGCTTGATCCCCAGACAAATGCTGCTAGTCCTGCACTCTGAATTTCTCTCACCGCAGCCCTCATCTTTTGCCTGGAGAGGAAAACACAGCCCCCTTTTCTTGTCCTTGAACTCATCCTGCCCTACCCGACCCTGTTTCATCCGTCTCTAAGGTGAGAAAAAAAAAATAATCACTTTAATTAAAGTGATAAGATCTCAATCATCTGTATGCCCATGCCGGTCTCCCGGTACATGTTGCTTTGCCTAATTTCAGATCTTAACTCTCACCTTGCACACTTTCGCCTGCCCTCCGGGAATTCTCTTTGCTTTTGGTAATCTGAGGCGACTCCCCTCGGACGGGCAGGCCGGTGTGCACGGACTGCCCCGCCGCGCCTCCCCTCGCTGACGCTCCCTGTCTGGTGGCTTTGATCTCACCCTCCACCTCAGCACCTCTGCCCTCCCTTATCCTCGTATTCATCTAACTCATTTCCCATCGTTAAAAAAAAATCGCTATTTGCTGCCCTTGTTCGTTCCCTCCGTCTCCCTCAGCACGGCGCCGTCTGTTTCCGCAGTGCTCGTCGCGCCGCTCCCCTAGTCCGGCCCCTTCCCCTGGCCCTGCCCCGACTGTTCTGTTCCACCGAGAGCTTTTTTTGCTTGTGTGTTTTCCTTCGTCGCCGCTTCTCCCACTCTGCTGTCCCTTGGGATTTAGTCCACGTCTGCAGCCCCATTGATTCTGGGTAAACCGGGATCACTCCCGGCGCCTTCGCGTCTCCCGGCTCGCGTCGGGCCAGCCACCCGCGCGCCCCCGCGGGCTCTGAAGACCCCCCGGCCCCCCGCCCCCCCGCGAGCCGCCTCGGCCTCTGCCGCCCGCTCACCCGCGCCCTCGGGCAGGCTCAGGACGCCCTCGCCGCGCACCCAGCGGTAGCACGGGAAGGCGGCCTCCGCGCCGGCCCCCGGGCCCTGCACCGTGATGCGGTCGCAGAACCACGCGTCGTCCACCAGCCAGTGCTGCTTGCGCAACTTCACGAACTGCAGCGGCCCCAAGTCCTTGGGGACCTCCAGGACGAACTCCTCCTCCTGTGGCGTCAGAGCCAGGCAGCCTCGGTTTCCCAGGACTGCAGAGGCAGCGAGCCCCGCTCCCTCCGGGACGAGCCGCCCCCGGGTCTCAGCCGCCCCGGCAGCGGGGGACGAGGGTGCGTGGTATGAGTGGGAGCGGGGTGCCGCCGCCCCCCGGGCGGTCTGGCTCCCGGGGAGGCGGGTGCTGGGCGCGGGTGGCCGTCCTGTGCGCACCCGCCCTGGGGCCACTGGAGGGAAGGCGGGGCTGCGGGGACCCGAGCGGAGAAGGGAGCAGCCGCGCGGAGCCGGTGGCCCAGCCCTGTCCCGATCCCGCGGGCCCTCAGCCCCGTGGAGCTCCCCTCCCGGCAGCGCGGGGCGCCGTCGCCACCCCGCCCCGCTCCCGGGGCCGCCCGGGGTCCCCGCCGGCCCGCTGACCTCTCCCCGCACCGGCCGAAGCTGCAGCTCCAGGCCCGCCTCCCCGAGCGCCCCCACCAGCCAGAGCCGCACGCGGTTGTGCGACCCGGAGAAGAGCCAGGCGCCCGTGGCCACGCGGATGCGGTAGCGAGCCATGGCGCCCCGGCAGCCCGAGTGGGAAGCCGGGTCCCGCGCGACGCCCGAGACCGCCCGCGGCCGCCGCCGTCTCGGGGTCACTTCCAGGCCCTTAAAAGATGGGCCTGCTTCCCCGCCCTCGCCGTGCGAGGCACTCCCACGTCTCCGCCCCGGGCGAGCCCGGACCTGCGAGCCGAGCCGTGCCGAGCCGCCGAGCAGGCGGTAGGCCAGGGCGGTCGCAGACCAAGGGCCTGGCCGGGGAGGCGGGTGGGCGCGGCCGGCCCGCGGGGACCGCCTGCCCGGAGCTCGGGGAGCCGCGGCCTCCGGTGACGGGAGCGAGCATGTGGACGCTTCCCAAGGTCTGTGGGGGGAGCTAGGAGAAAGAGTGGGTGGGCTTATCTTCCAGGCTAAGGGAGAATCTGCGCTTTTCCGGGCTGGGGCTGGGGGTAAGCCTCGGGAAGGCCGGCCTGAGTGGCCACCCTAGGCTCGCAGGGATGCCCTGCCGCTGGACCTCTGCGCCCGAAAGTTCCCCAGCCCCTGATGGCTACTGCGTTGAGCCCTGTCCTTTAATAAATAACCAAGAGTTTCTCCAGTTGCTTAGGGAGAGTAACAGCTCCCCTACTCTCTTCTGTCTCCCGCCACCCAGTTTAAACACCGGGCCTCTAAGATCATATCAAAGCCATGGGCCAGATGTCTTGAAAGCCCCATCTTGTTCGGCCTCCATAGTGGATGCAGAAAAGCTAGGGCCTAGTAGAACCCGCGTGGGTGTTAGGATGCAGAATAGAATTGCCCGGGAGCCCACCAGAGACGGTCAGTTCCCATCAACCTGTCCTTTCCAGGCAAGTGCAGCACCTTGGCCTTCAGGAATCGCAGGTTAATTTTCCTTCTCACATCATCTCCTGGTCCTTCTTGGGTCTCATGGTAAGAATGCTAGGAAGACTGATTAGATCAGTGCTGGTTAGAGACTTGTAAACGGTGGAAGGGTGGTTCATGTCTCAGGCTTCGTCACCTGTCAAACAAAGCCCCCTGCACCGTCCCTTTCCGGATCTTTGTGATCTATGTAAATTGTTGTGTTTGACGCACAGGCGATGTGACCGGTGGCTTGGGCTACCCAGGGAATCTGCTTTCTTGAGCCAGATCTCAAAACTGACTTGGTGTGCTGGTTGTTGGTAGGGCTAAGCTGAGGATTATGGTAGGGGAGTGCTCTAGTCGCCTAAGGATCCAGCCTCTGAACCCCACCGCAATGCCTGTTCCTTCCTGGATGCCATTCCCTGCCTTCCAGGCCTGCCCTGCCTGGATGCTCTGCTGGGTCTGGGTGCCTGCTGTTTGGATCTCCTCATTCTTCTAGTTTTCTGAGGCCACCATATTCTGTAATATGCTAATAAAATGGCTCAAATTTCTTTCATTGGTAATAATAGCAGGATCTGGCCTTTCCCACACAGTTTTTGCCTTGTGGAAAAAGAGTTTGCTTCCCAGTGACTTCCAAGGCGCTTCATGCTTTTTGCTTCTCTGCTGTCTGAGATTCCTTTTGCACCTATGCTGGTCTACTGTGCAGAGAAAAGGGATGAATAATTGAGAAAAAGAATTCAGGCTGTTGCACAAGCTGACTAAATGAACTAACAAGTTTAAAAGTGTTTAGAGCAAAGCCCGGCACACAGCCTTCTATGTATTAGCTGCGATTACTTTATTGTTTATAAATAAAAAGCCCGTATCGCTCCTAGACATTCCTCCACCATTCCTCACTACCTACTGTTTCCCACCTGCAGGCCTCAGTTTCCCACTAGAGTTCTTCACGCCCTAGGGCTTCCTAGTAGGATCTTCCCAGACCCCCGAGTCCCCTTCCCCCACCACTGCAACACACTTCTTTTTCTTTTTTTCCTTCTTAAGCATATACATGATGAGCTATGTTGGGAAATTCCTTTCTTTTTTAAATTTTCTTCTTCTTTTTTTATTTTGATTCTGGGGATTGAACTCAGGACTTGGTGCATGTGCTAGGTGAGTGCTCTACCAACAAACTACCCCCCAGTCTAGGAAGAGTATAGCTAAAAACAAAACCTCCCAGTCCAGAGAGCATCTTTCCAAAGGCAGCTGAGAAAACAGCTTTGTAATTGAGTGTGTCTTAATCAGAATATGATGCAATTACAGGCAATTGCTAAGAGATTGCAATACCAATAAATCTCATTCTTTTATCTAGACAAACAGACACAACTCGTTGTGTACGTTGCATACGTGCTAGGACAGATGGAAGCTAAATCAGGTAGGGGACTTGACAGCCCCTTGGTCACACTGCAGTGCCTCCTACGTTCAGCAGTAATTGGAGCAATTATGTGTCTTTGCTGAATTGGCTCAGTCAGAGGAGAAACAAAACATATATATATATATATATATATATATATATATATATATATATATGTACATATATATATATATGTACATATATATTTTCTTTTTTGAGACGGGGTCTCGCTCTGTAGATCAGGCTGGTACTGAACTTACTATGGAGCCCAGGCTGGTCTTGAACTCATGGCAGTCCTCCTGCCTCAACGTCCCAAGTGCTGAGATTACAGGCATGTGCCACTATGCTTGGCTTATTAAGTGCTGAAGAATTTATCTCAGGGCCTTGCACTTGCTAGACAAGTGCTCTGACTGCTGAGTTGTGCCTCCAGCCCCCTTGTATATTTGTAATAGGCGACACTTCCCATCTTCAGCCAAGTGCCCATCAGAACTACGCCCCTGCCTTCTCCCAGAAAGCTGGAGATGGAGGCCCATCTTCCTTGGTGTATATGCTTCCAGGGATGGTGCCCAAGTCTTGGAGAAAGACATTTTTGAATAGTCAAGTTGGTGTGTGTAGCTCTGAAAAAGATTCAGATGCATGTGACAGAGATAGAAAAGAATTTAGTTTTTCTAAAGCAATTGCTTTATGAAAAGGTAGGATGGTAGAGAAGTCTTTTTCATTTTCAACAGGGAGAAGTAAGTTTCTTATTTTTGTATTTATTTTTGTTCTGTGTAGCTGCAGTTTTGTTTTTATGAATACCACAAGAAGGACAAAGACCTTGATTTTGTGTTGGTCCTTTGTGGGAATGGAATCCCATGTCGGCACATGTGCACCAAAGCTAAACTCCTCACCTGGACCTCCAGTGCCTTGCTGTCTGTGCTGGTACTCAACTACGCATTCTCACTACTCCTCTTTGCAGAAGAGAATTCTTTTTTTTTTTTTATTTTTGAGACAGGGTCTCACTCCGTAGCCTCTACTGGTCCTGAACTCACTATGAAGCCCAGGCTGGCCTTGAACTCACAGCAATCCTCCTGTCTCAGCCTTCTGAGTGCTGGGATTATGGGCCCAGCTTATGTGGTGCTGGGGGATCAAACTCAGGTACTCATTTGTTAGGCAAGTGCTTTAACTGCTGAGCTATTCCTCTAGCTCCAGAAGAGAATTCTTAATCAAAGCTTTTCTTTTGTTACTAGACTCCATGGGTGCAGGTGAACAGGGTAGACCTACTTTTCCTAGTCCCTAAAGCTTGCTAAAACTTTTTCTAAACACCGAATAATTGCACCCTTTTCCTTCATCCTGTACCAATATGTCTCACACTGTGGTCAGTTTTGATGACATTCCATTGTCTTTGCTGTGTTGTTTGGAGTCCATGCACGGCAAGGAGCAATATAAATTCATGTTTGTTTCTTGAAGCACTTGCACAGAAGCATGGCATGACGAACTGTGTCATTTAAAACTGCATAATCATAGAATATGATTTCAGGACAGACCTCATATATCATCTCTTTTTCCAATTAATAATTTGAGTACCCACCTATCTTTATTTGCAGGAAGTCCAGCACTTCCGTCTCTACATTCGGTCACTTGCTTCTGTCATTGCTCTGTAGTGTCTCTTGAGAAACTCATCCTGCGCAATTTGATGGGTCATTTTCTAGTGCTGCCAGGACACTTTACATAGGCCACAGCCGTGACATAGTTTTAGATTTCCAAACTCTGCTCACACCAATTTGGGCAAGATCTCCATGCATGACCCTGGTGCTATGGGGCTGTACCAGGAAACCAGACCATCTTCCTCTAAGAGGGTTCCCTTTTGGTATCTGGTTGCTCCTTCCTGCTGGTAGTGTTTTATTGAGACCAGTTTTTCAGACAAGACTTAATAGTGAATGATGTCAAAAAGAATCAGGGTCTGAATCTCTTTTCCTCTAGGCAGTGTATAGACCCATTTAATCAAATTTATCCCTTGTCCTCCTCCACCAAGTCTGCAGATCAAGAGAGTGGAGTGGAAACTGGGGGTGTGCAAAGGATGGAATAGGGAAGGAGAGTCTTTGTGTGCCTCAAAAGAGTTGTCCAAGAGGTGCTGCTCGAGGCTTGAGGACGAGATCAGACAGATTTGCTCCCAGGTAGCTATCTATGCAGAGAGAAGGGGTGGAAGAGGAGAGGAGGAGAGGAAAAGAAAAAGAAAAGAAGGAAAAGAGTAGGATGGGGGAATGAGAGAGGGGGAAAGAGAGACAGAGAGAGAGAGAGAGAGAGAGAGAGAGAGAGAGAGAGAGAGAGACAGAGAAAACATTCCTTGCCTTTTTAAAAACAATGTGCTGCCTGCCAGCCTCTTTTCCCTCCCAATTCTGCCACTGCAACCCTAGCAGGTATTGCCAGGTCATGCCAAAGAGTCTTCTCTAGTTTTTATGGGTTTGCGGAATCATCTTCAAAATCAATACACTCATAAGGGTCATATTTGACTGTTTAAAATGTCTGTACTGTTCTGTATAGTTTTCTTACAGTTTGTTTTTCTGAAGAGCTGGATTTTATGGGAGTCTTGGAGCTTGATAGTTCTTCTGTCTGACTCACTTCGCATGTTCCGTAGTGTGACTACTGCTTAGTATTGTATGCATCCTTGGTTCTATTAGTGACTATTCTGTTATTCCTAGGGTTTTTTGACATATGGTGTGCATTACAAAGGGCATGTTTATGCCTAAGTAGTTGCGGTTTTATTTTTATGGACTAGATTCCAAGAAAAGTTGTGTAAAGAACAACAACAACAAAAAAATACCACAGGGAAAGAAAGGAAAAATGATAATGCTGAGTGTCTTTACTTGCCAGGTATTGGGGTCCACACAGAGCAGACATTGACTGGTGGGTTCTAAAAGTCATGTGATAAATCAGGGACTTTCAAGCAATAGAGAAGGAGTGTTCACAATGATTATGCTAATTAAAAGTTGAGAGCTCATGTCCTTAGTGCTAGTGTGAGTTTCCATTGCACTTATCAGCTTTCTATTGCTATGACAAAATAATTTATATGGAGAAAAAATTAATTTTGGCTTGCAGGTTTGTGACTGGTTGGCTTCACTGATGGGGCTTGTGGTGAGTCAGGACATCATGGTAGGAAGCGTGTGGTAGAGCAAAGCTGCTCACTGCATGGCACGGGAAGTGAAAAAGAAGAAAACCAGAAGGGGTCATGGTCACAGTAGCCCTTTCAAGGGCATGCTACCAACGATCTAACTTCCTTCCACTTGGCCTGATCTCCAAAAGGGTCCATCCTTGACAATAGCACAGGAGCTGGTGACCAAACCTTTAGCATATGCTTCTTTGGAGGACCTTCAAGATTCAAGCCATTGTACCAAATCTGCATACAGTTGGTTGAAACAAGGCCAACTGTTCTTTAGTTAGGAGAGTCCTATGTTAGTTCTACAAGTACCTGGCATGGAAGGTTCAAGTTTAAAAGTTTCAGCTGCTCCCATGTTCGCTGCAGCATCACTCACAACAGGCAAAATAATGGGAGCAACCTTAGTGTCTACCCATAAATGAATGCCTCAAAAGGTGCGTATACACAGTGGAATTCTATACAACCTTTGACAAAAGGGAAGTGTTGCTGTTTTTCACAAGTTTGACTAAACTTGTTGCTTAATGAAATGAGCCAGTTATTAAGATACAAACACTACATGGTGTCATGTATAGAGTCTAAAGAAATGTTGATGTGACTCATAGTAATAGTAAAATGGTGGATACTCACCAGGGGCTGGGAGTCGGGAGAAAAGCGGAAATATTGCTCAAAGGGTACTAAGCTTCAATTATAAGGTAAGACTTGGAGACCTACTATGTAGCAAGCTGACTGTAGTTATCAGTAATATTGCATACTTGAAATTTGCCCAGAGGAGAGCTCAAGTGTTCTCAGCACACACAGGGTGACTGGGTAGGATGATGGATATGTTCATTAGCTTGGTTGTAGCAATCATTTCACAATGTATACATGTATCAAAACATCACACATGAGCCTTAAAATATGTGATTTCATTTGTCAGTCATACCTCAGTAAAGCTGGGAGAAAAAATTCAGGTGTGTATAATCGGTTGTGTTGAAACACAGCATTCTGTTTTGCATTCTCCTGGAAAGTGTTGCTAAAATTCTTTCACGGGGGGTTGCTGGGTGAGAAAGTCTGTATGGGGGGACACAGAGTTCATCCGTGGAATCATGGAGGGCAGTTCAGTAAAGAGGTGATGTGGAGTTCAGACTGGAGTGTCATCCACTTTTCAAGGACATGAAGAGAGGGTCAGAGCTCGAAAGGGTGGTCAGAAGGGCTAGTGAAGGGGAGAGGTTTAGGTGCTGGGAGGTGTAGGAGACAGTGGGTGGGGGGGGAGGATGACTTGGTGGAAGGAGAGAAACTATTGAGAACATGTGAAGTAACTGGCCTTGATTATGTATCCTCAAGGAGGTGAGGACAATGACACCTTAGATATTACAATGGCTTGTGTTCCTCCAAAGGATCGTAATATGTACACAGACATATCAAGGTATTCAATTTTTATGTCTTGAAGGCTCCCTAAGAGAGGCAATACTGAATAAAAGGCAGAAAAATGTGGCCTTAAGTGGCAGGGTAGACAACTCTTCCTTTATGATAGGAAGCAAAAGGGAACACGTGAAAATAGCAGCAAGTAAACTGGGAAACTAGGCGTGGAAGACATTTCATCTGGTGACTTCTATTTTTTCTGTGAGATGGTTGGCAAGGAGCTGTTTTCCAAGGGTCAAAAAGCCACCGGGACTCTTCAGAGACAGAAGGAGAGTGGAGGAAGTTTGACTAGGTTGTATGAGATACGAAGGAAAATCTAGGTGCAGTGGCACATTTATTGTTCCAGCTACTTGGGAGGCTGAGGCAGGGAGATTACTTGAAGTTGGTGCAATATATTGAGAGAAAGAGAAAGAGAGACACAGACAGAGAGAACTGATGGGAGAATTTTTCCTTTTCTTTGAAGTACTGCTGGGGACTGAACCTAGGGTGAGTGCTCTACCGCTAAGCTGTATCTCCAGCCCTCGTTATTTTGTTTTGAGACAGAGTCTCACTGAGTTGCTTTAGTTGGCCTTGACCTTGAAATCCTCCTGCCTCAGTGTTCCGAGTTGCTGGAATTACAGGCGTGTGTCACTACGCCACATCTGGCTTCGATTGAGGGCATGGCTAAGACTCTAGAGGAAGGTGGTGACCATGAGTTTACCTGTCTTTTCATATACATGACTTCCCAGGTAGTTTCACTAATGGATTGCGTCCATGAGAAACAAAAGATTGGACGCATCAGATCATCGAGAAATGGGGATCCAGGGCTCTTCCTGGCAGAGGCTGACTGCCCCCAACCCTGCTCTTGGCTTCTCAGACAGCAGTGGTAGAGCAGGTAGGTACAGTGAGTCTCACTATAATTTGTCACCAGTCTGTCTTTTAAGCAAGCTTGCTGTCAAGACTGCCCTCCTATTGTCATTTCTGTACCATTTCCACTTTCTTGTACTAGAACTGGCTGTACTTGACATTTTTGTAAGAGGTTGGAATATTCATCCCAATCCCTTCCTCCAGCACCTACTGCTCAGGTGAACTCAAGGTCCCAACATCAGACTCTATTCAGAAAGAGAAAAAAGGTCAGGCCCAGGGTATTCTGGGATTCTTATTTTGTTAAAGGGCAAGTGAACTAGAGGGGCCACCAGAGGGGACAGGGAGCACACAACTCCCTCCCTCTCTGGGAGCCTTGCCAACACTCTGTTTATCTTTCTGTCCGCACTCCTTGAAAGCTGCCACGGATGCTGAGCTGTGCCACACCACAGTCCTTCCTGAAGGCCTGCCAGGGCAGCAGGGACTGGGACAAATGACTAAGGCCCTCACATTGGGTCCAACATGTAAGGGGCTTCCCATGAGCTCAAAAAGCAAAGCAAATCATATCTTGGTGCGGTATTTGAAAAGTCAAAATTAATGCAAAATATCCATGATGAAGAAACTATCAAAATTTTAAGTAAAGACAGAATTAGTAATATGGCTTAATATTAGCCATCTATATATTTTTAAACATATTTTGCAACCATTCCTGCCAACAGAAGTTTCCCTGTGGCTGACCTGACCCTTATCACCACCATTCTCAATCCACAGGTGGGTATTGTGTCCTGTTGACTCCCAGGCCTTCTCTTTAGCAATGATGTCATTGAGAAAAATCAATATTTCTGATTTTTAAAAAAATTTAAAATCTTTTTTCTTTTTATAGTGCTGAGGATTGAACCTAGGACTGTGTGCGTGCTAGGCAAGTGCTCTACCACAGATCTATATCCCCTTCCCTTATTTTTATGTAAAAAAACACCTTATCCTTGTTTCATTTCCTTTCCAAACTCTGCTCTGCCTCTTAGCTTCCAAAACCAAAACGGCTACTCAAGGAAGTTTGTAAATAACAGGCTGTCTACTCTCTACCTCGGCAACATAGATCAATGATTTTACAAGATCAAATTCTCAGGCATCACTGTCTTCCACACCAGGATCCATAAGTGGAGAAGGCAGAGATCAACTGTCTTGGGATTCATACACCGCTACTCCCCTTCCCAAAGACAGATTGGCTGCAAGTGTGTGTGCTTTTTGTGTGTGGTGTGTGCCTGACAGAAGTTTTACAAAGAAAGACTCAAAAGCAGGAAGGCCGCTCTCAGAGTTGCACCGTAGGTGGATTGCCCTGGACGTGGTCATGAGCTTGATTCACGGTCCCATCTTCATTCTTTCTTTGATCCTTCGTGTTGCTTTCCGCCCCGTCACTCCCAAGGCTTATTTACAGTCTCTCCATTCTTAAGCTCTTAGGTAATCATTGTTATAAAGTTACTATTACTCAGTCTTGGACTGTCCCCAGGGTCTAATGAGTTTCAGGGAAAAAAAATTTTTTTTGAGGCTCCCAGCTACATAAATAATTTGTTGAGGAATATCTGACAAAATTCATGGGCCCTAAAACTGGCTGTTAAAGGGCCAGTGAACTATGAAGTATGATGATTTATCAGTGAATCTATAGAATAATGGGTAATACATATTTTTATTGGGTTTGTACCTAGAGCATTGCCTCTAGTACTTCTCTCTCTCTCTCTCTCTCTCTCTCTCTCTCTCTCTCTCTTTTCTTTCTTTCTTTCTTTCTTTCTTTCTTTCTTTCTTTCTTTCTTTCTTTCTTTCTTTATTGAGACCGGGTCTTGTTCTATAGTCCACACCAGTCCTGAGCTTGCTATAGCCCAGGCTGGCCTTGAACTTACATCAATCCTCCTGCCTGAGCCTCTCAAGTCCTGGGATTACAGGAACGTGCCACGATGCTTGGTTGATGCGGTGCTGGGGAACTGAACTCAGGGCCTTGTGCTTGCTAGTCAAACACTCTAATTGCTGTGCTACTCCTCTAGCCTCTCCAGTAATTTTCTGATGAATGCTCAATAGATAACTTTTTTGAGATACTATGTATCGATCATATCTTTATGTGCACGCACACACACACACACACACACACACACACACACACACACAACTGGGAATTGAACCAAGAGCCTTGTACATGCTAGGTCAGTGCTCTACTACTGAGCTATATCCCTATTTTATTTGGAGACAAACTCTTGATAAATTGCCTACGTTTGCTGAGGATTTGAAATTCTCCTGCCTCAGCTTCCTGAATAGTAGGGACTACAGCGTGCACTATCACACTTGGATTATGACTTCTTTTTAATTCGTCAACTGGCATTTTAGCAGGGGAGGGAAGAGATCAAAAGAGGGAGGAGGTTTGATCTTTTATGATTAATTATAAGGTCATTATCTCTTGAAATAGTGCCTCCCTTTACTTTTTCTAGTTCTTTCTTTTTAAATTTATAGAGAGGTGTTAGAACTTTGTGTCTACCCTTTAAGTTTCCCAGGTTTTCCCCTCACTTTCCAAAGCCCTTGTCTGGTTTTGCATTTTCAACGAATCCCTTGGCATAGCTCTACAACTCCCAAGTTGGGCACCTGCTTTGTCCATCCTGTCATGGACTTTGAATTTCACAGGTTGTCATTTTTCACTTCCAAGACCTCCAATGGCTTCAGTTAGCATCCCTTACTTTCTGTTTTATGATTGTGTTATGGAACTGTTCTCTTTTTATAGGTATTGATTGTACTTATTTTAAGGTTCTATTCTGATACTTTTAAAGTTCTATTTCGCTAGGTGTTATTTCCTCTAATTTTTTTGGGTTTGTGTGTTTCTCATGATATTAGGAACCTCACAAACGCTTTGTGACTGTGTTGTGTGTGCATGCACACACGCCTCTTCATAGCTGATGGTGTTTCCCAGCCCAGTTGGGTCGAGAGGCTGCTGTTGTGTTGGGGTTGTGCGCTGTATTCCCTGCCACTGAAAGTGGGAGTGGGAGGGTGCTATGATTTGGATCTGGAGTGTCCCCCAAAAGCCTCATGTATTTGGATGTCATGGGATAGCTGTGGAACTGTGTGTTATTGGGAGGTGGGCCCCCCCTGGAGTAGGCAGATGCTTGGGGCTTGACGTGGAAAAGCCAGGGTCAACTTGTTGCAGCTGGGGGCTCCCAGGGCAGAGATTTCAGATTTGTGTTGATGACTTGTGGGTCAGGAAGTGAGGGAGGGCACCACCCTGGGTATGGGGGCCCAACTGGTAGCTTGAAGCAATTAAAGGAAGGAAGGAGAAATATTGTTACAACTTCTTCCAGCGAAAGCTGTAGCCTTGCCTGAGCCGCCAGCCTTGGTCTTGTTCCTTCTTGCCTTGGCTTCTGTTTGCAGTGGGGTGAGCAGCTCTCCAGCCTCTGCTGTGTACTTCCGCCTTTGCTGGCTGCCTGTGAATGGACTGTGTGAGACCTGAAACTGTGCGCCAAATAAATCTTTCCTCCCTTAAATTGTGGATGTTGGGTATTTTGTCACAGCAACCAATAAATAACCAAAACAGAGGGCCTGCTGCTTGTCAGGTACACAGGAAGTTTGTGTGCAGAGTGTGATTGCTCCCTATTCCCTGTGTACAGTTCCCGTATAGTTCTCGTCTCTCAGCGTAAGGTCTTGTGTCTTCCAAGGAAGAAGACTTCTCTATATTCTCATTGATATTCTAGACTATAATTCCCCACCTCAACATAATACAGTGTGACTTCTGCCTTTTAGCAAGTTCTCTCTCTCCATTCCAACAAGCATTTCTAGTTTTGGAGCATAGTTCATAATTTATTTATAATATACCTTCTGCATCTCTGATAAGAATTTACTGAGGAAGAATAGGCTTTGTTGTTCAGTCTACCACCATCTTGTTACCAGCACTGGATGTAGCTTCTCCACTAAGGCTCCCTGTATGGGTGACTGAAAGGTGTTTTAAATAGTCCTGTGGTTCTTGGGCTATGAATCAAAAAGTAGTTCAACCGATATATCCTGCTTCACCAGTTTGTCACAGAATTGTTACACTCCTTTTAATATTTAGATTAAACTGTTCTGTGCCTCCACTCTGCCTGTTAGGATATATTCTTTCTCCTTCCCCAGGACCCCTTTTCTATTGTGCTGGCTAATAGTTCTTTAGTATTATTTTGGGTCAGACGTTTTTGTGTGTTCTTTACATGTATTATTAGATTCCTTAGGAAGGCTTGTTAAGTTCAGAGGTTCAGTATTTATTGCTATCTTGGGGAAAACAGAACCTGCTTAGTTAGCCAGAGATTTATTTTCCTTCCCTCCCGCTCTCCCTCTCTCTCTTTCCCTTTCTCCTTTTCTTCTTTACTCTTTCTTCCTTTCTTTCTTTCTTTCTTTCTTTCTTTCTTTCTTTCTTTCTTTCATTGCTTTTACTCAGGTAAGTTATTATTTGTGACTCACAAGTTGCTTGATGACTTTTTTCCTCCTTACCTACTGTCCGGCAGTCCGTTGAACACTTGTTTTGAGAGTATCACACACTGTTGGACAGTGATTGGGCCAGAAGTGGACACATGGCTTGGGATGGGCTAAAAGTCAGAGTCAAAGACCTTTTCTATGAGTTTCATGGAATCGAATAAAGTCTGTGTTTTCACTGAGGTTGCTAAGCCTGTGAGCTGCAGTGGTCTCCTTGAAGAAAGCCCATCAAAGAGCAAAAGCAGCACAGAAGAAAACAAAACTGGGTCATGAAAAGAGAACGTGAGACAGGAGGAGAGAAAGCCTGAGTCCTGAAGCTATTGTTTGCACTTCCTTGATCCAGCCATGCCTGCAGTCAACTAACCCAGACATTTCAGGTTGCAGGAACTGATATGTGCTCTTTCTTAAAACAAGACCCCCCGCCCCCCCAAAAAAAAAAACCCAAACAAACCATTTTGGATTGACTTTCTGTTATGTGTGAATAGAGTCCCGACTGTTAAGGGTAAGGCATAGGTAAGGTCTCTAGGGTGGCTACCTGGGCACCTGTGAACTGGATCCAAGAAATAGTGGCTTAAAGCAGTGTACCAACCTGTGAGTGGCATTCCTCCCTTTTGTAGTCCAGGGTCTTTGCAAGAGAATTTGGATGTGGAGTGAATTTCTTATTATCCTCATGCCGGAGTCCTTTTCTAGATGACAATTTTCTCTGAGTTGATAGGTCCTTCTTCCTTCATGTGGGAACTTGATATCACAGAGATTTTTTTTTCATGTTTCTAGAGCTTCTTTGGGTGACCCAGAGTTCACAGGGCACTATATTTGGGTATTAGAAGATCATTTTTTCAGTGATTAGTTTTGTGTTTTCACCTTGACTCACTTTATTTTTTTATGCATTGGAAGGAACAATCATCTGCTTTTTTTATTTGTCCTATAGAACTCATATTATTATTATTAATTATATTGAGTTTTGTCCTGGCCTCTAAGCTCAGAGGAGTGATAAGACAGTTTCGTCCTTTTGTCTCCTATATGAGATACTTTAAAATAGGTCACCAGAACTTAGCATTCTCTATCCAAGCTCTGTTTATTCACAGGATAATAGTCCAAGTCTTTCCACCACCAGAAAGAGAGCACCTCTCCACTGGCCAGCTGATTGCTCTGGCTTGCCTTAACTCACAGTCCTGTTTGCTGTCTTCTATATGTGGTTCCTCGAATCTAGAATTGTTTCTGTGAGCAGTAACAATTGTAGCCAAAGCTTGTTTAGAGGTGTATTTTGTGCGGGGTTTCCTAAATCTAGCCTCCAGAAATCCACTCCAGAGCAGTTTGGGTGTCCTCTTAGCATTAAGAAGTGACATGTCAAGTTGGGTGCATCAGTAAAATTCCAGAAATGTCATAATTCTTGTTTTGCTCATAGTGTCTCCAGTAGTTCAAAAGAATTCAGTGATTATTTTACAATCCAATAATTTAAAAACCTTTGATTCTGGAATAGTTTTAAGTTTTAAGGAAAACTATGAAGATGTACAGAGAATTTGTCTCCACCCTTCAGTGTCTTGCATAATCTGAGTGGATTTTATCAAGAAACCCTTATGTTGAATAATCATTTCCTTCTCATATCTGTGTGGCTGTGATTCTGTTTGGATTTCTGGTGGAAAATGAAGTGAAGTGATGGATCCACCTTTCAGGTTTGATGGTATACTTTTTACTTAATACGAAGAGGCTCAATTTATAACAATTACTTTGGAGGAAATAGGCTGGCAAAGTGGAATATCAGTAAGGTTTCGGTGTGTATACTAGGTAGGCCTTACAGTGAGATCTCACTTTCTCAGTCATCTTACACTCAAATGGACTGAGTCAAATGTATTTTATCTTTTTAGGTGTTCTTTTTACAAAATTATTCTTTTTGCTAGTATATACTTGGGATATATAATAGTTACACTCAACGTGAGGAATTTTTGCATATGCATATTACCTCTTGATCACTTTTTCTTCCCTTCTCCCTTTCTGTACTTTTACCACCCCCACACCCCTTTTTTTCCTCCCCAAAATCTTTTTTCTTGTTTTCTAGTATGATGTGTTTTATAATGAAATTATACAGTTAAATATTTTACTGTATCTTAAAAACTTTTTTCTTTTATTATTTATAAAACTATGATTATGAAGGGATCTGAATTCTGATATCATATAGTTTGTGTACATTAAAGTGCATTCACTTAAAATTCATATTTCTTTCTTTTCCCCCATTTTATTGATATATATAAGTGCAAAATTTAAGGTTTACATTGGTTTTGGGCATTTTGCGCACATACATATCTAGTCAAGGTAACAAGACCTTCCCCGTTTTCCTTTCGATCCACCCCTACCCACTCCCACAACCCACCCCTTCCCCCCATTCCCTTTATTTTTCACTTTAAGTTCTGTGAGATAATTGTGATCTGGGATCTGGGTTTCTCATATCAGAGAAATCTTTCCATATTTCACCTTCTGCTTCTGACTTCATATTTCTATTTTGACAGTTTTATACACCTATATACACATCACCACACAAAAATACAAAAATCGTTTACTCCAACTGTTCCTTTATGCCATATACCACCAAAACTCCCTGACCCCAGGATGAGTGTAAGTGCTAATTCTTTCTCTAAATATAGTTCTACGTACCTTCCATTTTTATCACGTGTAGACTTGTGTAATCACCATTGCAAGCAAGATGAAGAACTATTATTCCATTACCACAAAATCACTTTGTATTCATTTTCTGCTCCCTCCTCTCATCATCCCTAACTATTAGCACAACTAATGTATAATCCATCTCTGTGATTTTTGTCTTTATAGAAAATACTCATGTGTTATGTGGCTTTTTAAGACTGGCCATTTTCCCCATACATCATAGTGCTTTTGCATAGCTGGATCATGTTTTTTGATTTTGTTTTTAAAGGCCACTTGACCAATGGCTGCCTTTTAATTGGCTTATTTAAACCATTTATATGTAATGTAATCATTGATATATCAAAAGCGAATCTACCACTTAATTCTTAAAAAATTGTTTCCCCTTATTTTTGTTTTCTCTTCCTCTGTCCTGCTTCTCCTCCTGTGGGTGTGTGAACTTAACCCAGGGCCATCGCACTGAGGTGCGTCCCCAGCTTTTAAAATTTTTTTATTTTGAGACAGATTCTTGCTAGGTCTCTAAGCTGTCTGGGCTGTCCTTGCTAGGTCTCTAAGCTGTCTGTGGTTGTCCTTCCTTAATTTCCCAGAGTACTGGGATTACAGCAGTGTACCACCAAACCTGGCTCCGGCCTTTTTAAATTTTATTTTGAAATAAGGCCTTCTTTAATGGCCCAACCTAACTTTGAACTTGTGATCCTCCTACCTCAGCCTCCCAGGTACCTGGAATTACAGACATGTGTTACCATGCCTAGCTTATTTCTATTTTCTTTTTCATGCCTTCCTGTGAGCTTATTTAGCAACTTTTAGAATTCCATTTTCATTTATCCATAGTGTTTCTGGGTGCATACCTGTGTATAACTTTTTTTTGGGGGGGGGGGTTGCTTTACATTATATTTACATGATCTATTTATCTACAGACTACTCGTATTAACATTTGACAGGTGTTGTGGTTTGGATCTGGAGTGTTCCCTAGTAGTAGCCTCGTGTATGAGGACGTTGTGGGTTACCTAGTGATTTGATATGCAGTTGAAAGGTGGGGCCTGGTTGAGAGAGGCTGATTTTAAGCATGTGGTGGAAGACAGGCATATGTTACAGATTACAGGTGTGATAGATTAGGAGCAATCTGTCAATTATAGTTCTGTGACACATTACTGGGCATGTGACCCGGAAGAGGGGAATTGCTGGGGCTTAGCCTAGAAGGGGCAGAACACAGGCTGGACCCAGAAGGGACGGATCACTGGGACATGACCTGGAAGGGTACATACCAGTTCTGCCCTTCCACCCCCACTTGGCTTCCAATTGCCATGCTGAGAACCTCTAAGTCTCTGCCATGTGCTTCCACCATTGCGGCTGCCCACGAGTGGACTGTGACTTTCTGAAACTGTGAGCTAAAATAAATCTTTCTTTCCTAAAGTTGTGGATGTTGGCTCTTTTGTCTTAGCAGTTAAAAAGTAACTAAGACAACCAGTTTAGGCAGAATGTAGAAAACTTACCTCTATTTCTTTTGCTTTTCCTCACATGACATCATTATTTTAAATATCTATTGTACCTGCATTGACAGCCATGTTACACAATGGTATATTTTTTACTTAAATTACCAAACATAATTTAGAACATCCAAGAGGAGGAGAAAAGTCTATTGCAGGTGTTCTGATGACAAATTCTCTTAAATTTTCTTTATCTGAGAATTTTTATTTCTCATTCATTCTTGAAGGATAATTTACCAAGCAAAGTGTGTAGGACTTCCTTCTGGCCTTCATAGTTGCTGATGAGAAATCCACTGTCATTGAAATTGTTTTTGCTCTGTGGTATTATTTTTTCTCCGTCTCTGTCTCATTTTTCGTTTGTGTTTGTGTTTTGTATTTTTTGTTTACGGGAATTTGATTATGATTCATCTTGGCATTGTTTCTTGTGAGCTTATTCTGTTTGGGGTCTGCTCAAGTTTTTGAATATATAGGCCTGACAAATTTGGGGAAATGTAAGCTAGTTTTTAAAAGAAGAACCCCCTTTTCCCCCCTTTTTTATGATTGAGTCATGTAAATGCTAGATTTGTTGTTACAACTCTTCAGGCCTCTGAGAGTCTGTTCATTTTTTCTATCACTTTTCTCTCTGTTGTTCAGACTGAGTAATTTCTGTTTGACTCATTCTTTCTTCTGATTTTTTCCATTCTCCTATTAAGCCCATCCACCAAGCTTTTTAACTTAGTTACTGTATTTTTCAGTTCTAAAATTTCCGGTTGGTTCTTTTTTATTTTTATTTCTTTGCTGAGATTTTCTATTTTTTCCACTTGTTTTAAATATATTTGTAATGCTTATTGAAACATTTTTATGGTGCCTATTTTTTAAAATCTCATTATTTAATTCCAATTTCTGTGCCATCTTGGTAATTAATGTCGGGTGAGAGTTTCTTGTCACTCAAGCTGAAATATTTCTGATTCTTGATATGATAAATAATGTTTGGCCACACTGTGGGTACTTGGGGTATTATGTTATAAAAATCTAGATCTTATGTACATCTTTGTTTTGGCAGGCCACCTCTGACTCCACCCTAATGGAAGAAGAGGGGATGGCCTCACTAGTTCTAGGTGGGGTAGAAGTCAGTACTCTCCAAAAGGCTTCTCGGAAACTGAGAGACAAAAAGCGCTTTGTTGCTTCTCCTACTAATGCTGCAGTGGGTGGAAGGAGGCCTGTGCTACTGTATATACAGTAGTGAAAGTTATAGCTTACACCAGGCCTCTTCTGACTGAGTGATGAGAGGGAGTTGCACCTTGTTACCACTTGGTGGGAAAGGAAGTCCAGGGTCCCCATGTGGTTTCCCCTGACTTTCTGGGAGGAGGTGCCTCATTACCAATATGTTGTGATGAAAATCCTGGATCTCCAGCCCATCTTTTCTAATACTACCCAGACAAGGGAATGCTAAATGTGTCCAGTTACAGCCAGGAGAGAGCAGAAGTCTAGGCTTTCCACTTGGTGTATGCTGATGGAGGTGACAGTAGGGCTGCGGTTCATTCCATGGTGTTTGGAAGTTTTCCATCTTACCAGGTTGCTCCTTTCCTGGTCTGTTTAGCCAGACTGGAGAATTTTTATATTTCTGTCTTAGTTACTTGTTCGTTGCTGTGACGCAATACCTAACATTCACAAATTTAGGGGAGGAAAGGTTTATTTTAGCTCACAGTTTCAGAAGGTCACAGTCCATTCAGGGCAGCAGCAATGGAAGTACATGGCAGAGGCACAGGTGGAGGCAGCTTCTCACGACATCACAGACAGGAAGCCAAGTCAAGGCTAGTTAAGACTAGTCCTCCAAGGAAGTCCGGAAGCAGCGTATGTATCTTTTCAGGTCTCATCCCAGTGATCAGCCCTCCTGGATCCGGGTGTGGACGGTGTGGTAAACCCCCACTACACACCTGTAATCCAATTTACATGCATGTAATCTACCCCTCCAGACTAGGCCCCAATCTCCTAACAGCACATGGTTCCCTAGACAATCTATAACATTCTAACACATGAGACTTTTGAGGACATTCCAGATCCAATCCATAATAGTGCCCATTGGTGCTTACAGAAGCATCTCTGCACCCACTCCCAGAAATATGAGACTGAAAGAAAACCATAGACTCAGTGCTGTGTCATTCCTGAGATTTCAGAGTCCCTATCTGGCCTGTCTTCTGTTCCCTTTTTGGAATCTTTTCATGTTATATACACATATAATGTCCATGATTTTAAACTATGGTGTGGCAAGTGGGAGATTAAAGAAGTGCCTTGATTTAACTGCATTCACCCTTTTCATAGGTGAGTCACATGCCATTGTACACAAGTACCATACTTTGTTTATTCACTTACTTGTTGATGAATATTTAGCCTGAGTGTTTCTAGTTTTTGGCTTTATGAAACAATGCTGCTTTGAATATGATTTAGTGGTGTTATAAATTGTTAGATCTTTTTTGTGGGCATATGTTTTCATTTCTATTGGATGAACACCCAGGAGTTGAATTGCTGAGTCATATGGTAATTGTATGTTTAACTTTATAAGAAACTGCCAGACTCTTTTCCACAGTAGCCACACTACTTTACCACCCACAATGTTGCAGTTGCTGTATGCTTTCAACCATATTTAATGTTGATTTTTTTCTAATCTTTTACAATTTACTTATGCTAGTTTTAATTTACATTGCCTAGTGACCAGTAAACATCTTTTCATGTATTATTTACCATTCTTATCTCTTCTTTGGTAAAGTGTCTGTTCAAATATTTGCCAGACATTTTTTAAATTGTGTTGCTTATCTTCTTGTTATAGAGTTGTAAATGTTCTTTATATATTCTGAAAACAATTTGTATTATTTACATATATATTTATGTATGTGTAATATATATGTTCTACACTATTTTACTCCAGTCTGCACCTTGTATTTTCCTTGTCTTAATAGTATTTTTGAAGATAACAATTTTATAATTTAGATAATTTGGATTTTTTAGATGATTTCATATTTTTGTGTTCTGTCTTAAAACCCTTTGCCTAAGTCAAAGTCACATTATTTTTCCTATGTTTTTGTCTAAATGTTTTAGAGATTTAACTCATGTATTGAGGTTCAACAGTTATTTTAAATTATTTTTATATGGTGTTTGAATTACTTTTTATGGTATAAGGTAAAGATTCTCTTGTATGGATATCCAGGGATTGTAGCTCTTTTATTTTTTTTAAGGCAGGGTCTCACTCTGTAGTGCAGGCTGGTCCTGAACTGACTTTTTTTTTTTTTTTGGCCCTGAGATATACTTCTTAGAGCAAAGTCTTTTCTTTCCACCCTTGAGCTGGTGAAGGGAAGGGTCCTGTTCACTTTGGAAAGGCATCTTTCTTATAGTCCTGATGGTGCTTCTTTTTAATGCTAATTTATTTAACTGCCCTGTGCTCTTTGCCACGCCACTGCGGGTCATTTTGACCTGGCACTGTAAACCTTTTCTATAATCTTTCTCTGCCATTTTACCTTGTCTTTTGCCTAGAGCTGGCTAAAAGCCACAAACAGCAGCCATGTGTCAGTTTCGACATCGGTCTGCCTTGAGATTTCCTCTACTAGAGTCTCAATTTCAGGCAAAGACTTTGGGCAAGGGCAAAATGGCAACAACTTTTTTTGTCAGTGTGTAAGTACACTTGTCAATACAGTCCTCCTTCCTGCCTGAAACTTCTTGAGCCTGGCCTTCCCAATCCACACTTTTATCAGCACTCTGGTTTTCCGAGCTCTGACCAGAATCTCCCATCAAACTTGGCTCAGAGCACTCTGAGGCTTCTCCAGATGGCATCCTCAAACCCTTCCAAATTCCTCCCGCAAACTAGTTCAAAAGGCTTCCAAGCTACATGTTCAAGTAAAGCACAGCAACAACCCCACTCTTGATACCAATTTCTGTCTTAGTTACTTTTTCGTCGGTATGACTCAATACCCAACATCCACAACTTAGGGAGAAAATTTTATTGTAGCTTACAGTTTCAGAAGGTCACAGTCCATTCACAGGTGGGTGTCAGGAAAATGGTAGAAGCACATGGCAGGGCTGGAGTGGAGGCAGGGCCAGAGCCAGAGCTCCAGCGGCAGAGATCCTCACATCATGGAACAGAGAAAGAGAAGGAGAAAGGGTGGAACCAGCTCATGCCCCTTGAGGTCAAGCCCTAAGATTCTGTCCCTTCCAGCCAGGTCCCACCTCACAACCCTACACAGTATCCATAGGAATAATGAGACTTTTGGGGAATAGTTCAGATCCAAACCACTACATTAGCTCAGGCTAGCCTCAAATTCACTGCAAGCCTCCTGCCTTAATCACCTTGAGTCCTGGGGTTACAGGCATGTGCCACCATGGCCATATGTGATATTGGGGAATCAAATTCAGGGCTTTGCACTTGTTAGGCAAATGCTGTAACCATCTAGCATTTTTTTAGATTATTTTATATTATTCTGGTATCTCTTTTGAAAATTGATTTGCCATGTTTGTGTGGACCTATTTCTATACTCTATTCCATTAAGCTTCCAATACTCCATTGAAACAATATATATATTACCAGTTCGTATCTTAGTACACATTAAGACATATTAATGGAGAGAGCTAATGTGATAGCTAGTTCTGCTGATGATTTGAAAGTCAGGTAGTATAACCTCTCTAACTTGTTTTTCCAGACTATATTGGATATTGTATCTAAATACAAAAGAAAAATCCTTTGATTATCCTCTTTAAAATTTGAGATTCTGTTCATTTATTTCTATAAGACAGCTAGCTGTCTGGGATTTTGATTAGTAATGTGTTAATCTGTAGGTGAATATAGGGAAAACTGATATATATATATAATATATTTATGTTATATATATATATTATACAGAGTCTCTTCACCCATGAACATAGTACACTTCTTCATTTATTTAAGTGTTCTATAATGATTCTCAGTGTTTTGTAAATTTTTTTTTCAGTTTTAGTCATTTTTGGTGTGTCTTCAAAGAGGTGTTTCCATTCTTCCTTCTCCTTTTAATTTCTTTATCTTTTTGTATCCCTTCTCCATCTCTTTTTCTTTTTAGTGCTTCACCGTGTTTTCCTTTTAGAGTTCAGCCATATAGAACATATCTTGAGCCCTTGTGGATGTGTCATCAGTTTAATACAAATTAAAATAGATTCTATAGATGAATGTATTTGGGAAAACTTAGCGCTTGCAGCCTTGCATAAATGCTTAAGAACTTGTCCCCTTGATAACTATCTTGTACTCCTGGAAAAATAGACTAGTTGTTAAGAGGACAGGCCACTATTTTGAGATCCCCAGCGCTTGCAATTCTGTCTCCACTGTTACTAGATGTATCATCTTAGGCAAAATATTTTGTCTTCTTTGTGTCTCGGTTTTTCCCTTTGTAAACTAGAAAACCAATACTAACTCTACTTTTTGATTTTGTGAAGGATTCAAGGTCTATATATGTATATATATGAAATTATTAATTAGTGGCTGGTGTGCACTACATTTGTATATGATGATACTATTACTAAGGCCCAGATAGAAACATTACAAATGAGGAAAGGAGTTCTGTAGTAATAAGGAGGTTACTACAGGGGGCCTAACAATCCTAATTGAGACTCAGGAGCCCAGAGGTTGGGAGATTTCAATGGGAAGCTGATATTTGGGCTGACTATTTAAAAAAATATGAACCATTTATTGAAGGATAGTTGACATATAAGAAGTTGTTCGTATTTCGTGTGTACATCTTGATGAGTTGATAAATAAATGCACATCTGTGAAACCATCACCACCAAAACCGTAAACATATTCTTCACCTCCCACTTTTCTTCTGCCTCTTTGTTATTTAATTATGATTCTTATTGTGTGTTTTTAAGAATAAGAATGCTTACCATAAGGTCTATCCTCTTAGCAATTTAAGTGTATAAGGGAATTTTGCTAGCTGTAGGTATTGTGTTATATCTATCTGATTGCAAAACTTACGTACCTTGCGTGATGAAGCTCTGTGTCCTTTCCCTTCCCCGGGGCTGCTAATAGCCATTGCTTCACTTTCTACTCCTATGAGTTTGATTATTTGAGATCCCGCATATAAATGAGATCAGAAAGTATCTGTCATCTGTTTCTGGAATATTTTACCTTATGTGGTGCTGTTCTCCAGGCCCATCAGATCAAATGCTAACATTTCCTTCTTTTCAAAGGCTTACTAATATTTCATTATTCATGCATCCGTAACTGGGCATTTGGATTTTTTTCCATTTTGCATATTATGAATAACACTACAATTAACATATCAGTGCAGATATCTCTTTAACACACTGATTTAATCTCCTTTGCATGTGTGTCAAGTAGTGGAAATGCTGGGTCAGATGGTAGTTTTAGTTTTAAATTTTTGAGAAAACTCCATACTGCTTTCCATATTGGCCGTACCAGTTTACATTCCCACCAATAATACTGGAAGTCTCTTGATAATACTTGTCATTTCTAATTTTTGTTAACAGTTCTCCTAACAGGCAGGAGGCAACCTCGAATTGTGATTTGATTTGATTTCTTTGGCAACTACTTTTGTCAAGCACCTTTCCATCAACCTGTTGGCTCTTCACATACCTTCCTTGAAAAAAAATCCTGTTTGGCTACTTTGCTCATTTTAAAATCAGTTTTTTATTTTTACTATTTTGCTGTTCAGTTATATTTGTTCCTTATTTACTTTGGATGTTAACCTCTACTGTGGTTTGGATCTGGAATGTCCCTGAAAGTCCCGTGTATTTGGAAGGTGATTGGGTTGTTGAGGTTAATTGGATCAAGTGGATTAATGAATGTATGGATTTCCAGTGCTGTTAAGAAGTGGGGCCTGATCAGGAGAGATGGGGACCTGAGGGCATGGCACATCACGAAGGATGGGGCCTGGGGGCTGTGTCCCTGCCCCCAGCTCCTTCCGGACCATCTGCTCTGCTACTGGCCACTGGGGGTGAGCAGGTGTCCTCTACCAGGCTGTGACCAAGCCCTTCTGCTATTGCCAGCTCACCAGGCTTGAATGGAATGAGACTACTGAGACGTCTTAACTTTGAGCTGAGTTAAACTCTTCCTCCCTTAAGTATGTGGCTATTGGGTAATGTGTCCCAGGAGCTAAGAAGTGATTAAGACAGTATCTCACCAGATATATGTTTTGCAGATTTTTTTTTCATTTTTATGGGTTACCTTTTTGATTATTTCACTTACCATGAAGAAACTTAATGTAATATAGCCTCATTTGCTTACTTTTGCTTTTGGTTCCTGCTCTTTTTGATATATCAAAAAAAAGTTAAGGGCAATGACATGGAACTTTCCTTTATGTTTTCTTCTAGGATTTCTATGGTTTCATATACTACACTTAAATCTTCAATCCATTTTGAGTTGATTATTGTTATGATGTAAGACAAGGACCCACTTTTATTATTTTTTCATATATACAGTTACTTAACTGGTAAAATTTAGCAAACTTTAAAGAAAAATTAATTTTCTGAAGTTCTTCCAAAAAGAACTTATAAAACCAGCGCCAGATGGGACGCTACAAGAAAAGAAAATTATAGACCCAAAATCCCTAATGAACACCGATGAAAAAAATCCCCAATGAAATATAAGTAGACCAAAACCAGTATATTAAGCACATGCTTGACCCAGAAGCACAATCTCTTTCTTATTCTCTGCTCCTCTTGGAAATTTTATTCTGTATCCTTCAGCTTATTTGGTGTCCTATAAGTCTGGTGGTTTTTTTCTCATTTTTCCTTTCTTTTCGTGTTTTATTCCTCTGGATAATTTCAAATTATTTGTGTTCATGTTTACTGTGTTTTTTTCTTTATTCTGCTTGGTTGAGTCTTCTGTGAAAGCACTCTTGAAATTTTTATTTTATCTTTATCCAGAATTTCTGTTTGGCTCGTGTGTGTGTGTGTGTGTGTGTGTGTGTGTGTGTGTGTGTGTATCTCTTCATTGAAATGCTTCTGCATATTATTATTTTCTGAATTTTGGGTAGCTGTCTATCTGTGTTCTCTTGGAGCTCACAAAGCTTCTGTGTGACAAATGTTTGCAATTCATTTTGGGGAAATTCATAGATCTCCATTTTTTAAAGATCAACCACTGGATCTTTATTTTGTCTCTTTTGTGGTGTCACAGTTCCTTTGTTCTTCACATTTTAAGAAGCAATCATCACCTTCTCCAGTATCCCCTGACTGACTTCAAGATCAGAAAGATCTTCACCGGTCAGCCAGATGTCCTGGAGTAAGTGCCACGCCACTCTTCTTGTTCTCCCTGGAGATGGAATTCAGGATCGTGTGCCTGATTGTCTGACAAGGCCATAGGATGGTATTGAGGGCTTCGATTTAATTTTCCTATGACAGTACTTTGAAGCTTCAAGGTTGTATTCTTTCTCTCTAACCAGCAGAGTCGGGCCTGCTGTTAAGATCCATTTGTGTGTTGAAATTCATGGGCTATATGTTGGAGCCTGTGTGGCCCATGCATGGGGAGTGATGGATCCCACCTGTGAGGAGGGGCCTAAGAGTCCTTGAGTGAGTTATGCGGTGGGGCCTGTGAGCAGGCCTTCTGGTGGGGCTCCCAGCTGACTAGTAGAACCTGTGGTTAGCTGTTGCGAACCACCACATCCTGGTTGCTGCGCATTCTCTCCTCTTCTCTCTGCTCCTAGGGGTACTGGAAGAAAATTCATGTCAATCACTTTAGTGTTTTCGGTGGGGAGAGGCAGAAGTAGGTCTCTTGGGAAGTTTCCCTAAAGTCAGGCGTCCACTTTGCTTTCAGTTTCACTTGTGGACGTAATTGCTGGGTAAGAGGGCCTTTCCCAGCACCACGCTGTGCTGCCCTAGGGGAGGGTGTGTGCAGGTGCGGGAGGGGACTCCTCTTAACCTCTCAATCCTTGCTTCCACACTTGTTTTCTTTTTTCTCTACATGCATGCCGGGACCTCAGTTAGGGCTTCCACAGACAGTCTCATCTCTGGGTGGTTGCCTGACTTAATGTTCCTGTTGGGAGGCCAGAGCTGGAGCATCCTGTCCTGTCACTATGCTGATATTGTTCGTAGATTGACGTTTGGGTAATGAGCACTAGATATATAAGGAAAGCAGAGACTGGAAGGTGGAGGGAAGCCCAGGTATAAAGGGGGTAAATATTATCCACCAAAACGCTTGTAGTAAGTCGTAAGGTCCTTGTGGGCTGGGGTGCAGAGTCCATGAAAGGAGACAGTGTGCAGCTGGAAGGGTCATCCGGGACGGATTGGCATGGGTCGTAGAGGCATAGAAAGCCACAAAAGAATATGGAAAACATGTTTGCTTCTGCTTATTGACCTTTAATTTTTTAAAATTTTAAATTGTCATACAGCAAAATTAACTTTTTTGGTAGACAGTTCTATAAATTTTAGCACACACATAGATTCACGTTGGCCACTGTGGTTTGTCCCCTCTCAAGACTTATGCTGGAATTTGATTCCTGTTGTGATGTATGAAGAAAGTGGACACTTAGTCTGACGGTGTTTAGAGGTGGGGCCTTTGAAGGTGATTAGAACTAGGTCAGCTCATCTGGGGGAGCCCCTGTGATTCAACCCTTTGGCTTCGTAAGAAGAGAGAGAAAGCCAGAAAACACCCCCCCCCCACACACACACACACTCACACCATACACCCACTGCCCCCACCCATGTCTCACCGTGTGATGCTCTGTGCTGCTTCTTAAAACAGATCTGTGAGCCTAGATAAGCTTCTTTTCTTTGTGAGTGACCAGCCTAAAATACTTTGTTACAGTAATGAAAAATTGACTAATACAACCATAGTCACGATACCAGAATAGCTCCTCTGGCCTCACAAAGTTCACTAGTGCTGTCCCTTTTTAGGTATCCTTTTATTTTGTTGGGATACGGGGTCCTTCAACCTGTAGAATTTCCCATGACCTCAGTTTGGTTGCTTATATTTTTGCAGTATGGCTTACCATCTTTCCCTCTTCCCTCTGTTTTCTGCAAACTATACATCAAGAAGTTTGATTAGAACCAGGTGTACTTTTTGTTTTGGCAAGCATGCTACAGAATCACCTGTATTTTTAAATTGAATCATATCGGGGGGAAATGTCTAGTTGAATCATGTTTAGAATCTCTGTGCTTAACTTTATCATTGATTCCAGATGTTATCATCCTGATTCATCCCTCACAGGGCAGCCCCGTAGCCATTCACCCCATGATCTCAAAGTGTTCACAGCCACTGCCTTGGTCTGTTATTTCTTTAGGGATTCAATGTACTGATTTTCTAATCTTTTTTATTATTTCCTTTGCACTTACTGTTATTGCTCTATTCCGATCTATACTGCCAAGAATAAATTGCTTTGTGGAAGGTTTCTGAATCCTCTTTGAGGCCCATTTGTGCACTTGTATCATAAAATCTAGTCTCAGCACAGCCTACTCCATTATATCGCCATAAGTCCCGCCCTTGCCGTGTGGATATCCTTGGTGTCTGGCCAGACTTCCCCTCCCTGTACCATCCCTCTGCGATAGCTGATCACCCCGGGCTATCTTCACAAGGAATACTGAAGATCGGATACTATTAATTAGAATATTGAATACTACTAGGTCAGTTTAGCCTTACCTCTGATGTTTCATCTTAGAAATTTTTCATCCACCAACCCCCATACTGTTTGTTGGCTATAAATTTCTACTTGCACATGTTGTACTTAGAATTGAGGCCAATGTCTCTTTCTCTCTGCAAGAACTCTTTGCAGTGGCTCCTACCATGATCAAGTATCTTTGATTTTTTTTCAGAACAGGATGAGTTAGGAAGGCAGCATGTAATCCTGTCTTTGAGGAGTTGGTGGCCTGGCGTGGCTAAGTTAAGTGGTGCTGAGGGGTCCACTGTCGAGGCTTGAGGTGCTTCCCAGTGCGTTCAGTTTCTCTTTGGATGCCAGATGCCGACAGAATGGCAGAAACAAGCCCACCATGTCCTGCGGCTGCGTGTGAGGAAAGTATGTTGCCAGACTTCTGCGAGATGAGATTTACCTTCTGGGGACGGTGAGGTACGTGGCAGGATCCCTGGTCCTTGCCTCTTCACTTGGGGACTGTCTTTTCATACCAGCTCGGGAGGGGCCCGGGAAGTGCTGGAGATGACATAGAGGATGGGGTGGGGGGGCGATAAAGAAAAGTATTAAAGATGTAGCATACTTGCCCTATTTTCTATATTTCAAAAAATTCTCTGCCTCAGTCAGACTGGGTTTGAAGGAAAAGGAGCAAGCTGTGATTATATGAAGTTAAATTAAGTGAGGCCTGAGGCTGGAGGACTAGCACAGCAGTTAGGACACTTGTCTAGGGAGTGCAAGGCCTTGAGTTCAATTCTCCAGTGCCACATTAACTGGGTGTGATGGCCTACGCTTGGAATCCCAGCACTCGGGAGGCTGAGGCAGGAGAATTGCTGTGAGTTCAAGGCCAGCCTGGGCTACAGAACGAGACCTTGGTTGCAACCTTGTTGCTAGATACAGAAATAATAGCCAAAATGATTATTGTTTCTATAACCCAATCTCAGCCTTATTCATCCGAAAGCGTACCTAAATCACAAAGTCTTTCCCTCCCCTACCTTTTCCTGATTCTGTATTATTTCCACATATCTCAGGTGCTGTCAGTGATACCCAAGGAAACCACTCGTCTCTTGGTTTGTTTATATCTTCAGTTTCTCAGAATTTTGGCACCCTCTGTCCGCAAGTTAACAGGGAGCAGAGCCAGTGCCCACCCTTTTCCTGCATGTAGTGGATTGCTTCTCAGAGAAGCACGTGTCTACAGCCATGTTAATTATTCCTGGGAGGTCAGAAGTGAGGCAAAGGGACTTCAGATCAGACTGAAACTCTCTTGAGTGGGCAAGCTGTGAACTTGGGTATTGGTGGCACTGATCTTTCAGTAAGTGGGCTAGAAAGCTAAGACAGCGATTTTGCATTGATAGAAGAATAAGCACAGTGAACAGAAAGAAGCAGAGATGAAATGAGAGGTTACAAAACGACTCGCAGTGTCTGCTGAACTCGCCAGCCCCTCGTCTAAGCCTGTCTTTGAGACACGGCCTTTATCTTCGCCTTTCAGTTTTCTGAGTAACCCCAGCTTCCTTGCCATGCAATATTCTTGGAAAGTTTCAACTTGGTTACATGGGGCTCAAAAAACTCCTAGCGTATGACTCTGAGAACATCATTTAAATTACTTTATTTGTGACCCTAAAGATTGTCTGGCATTAGTCAGAAATTTTTTCTCTTTGGAAAAATGGTGAAGGTAATTGAGTAAATAATAAGCCAATTACCCAGAGCTCTACCCTCTTTTCAAATGCTAAATATTGAGACATAGGAGGAACTTTGTTTTTGGCAGAATTCTTGCTAGAGCTTTCTATAAATCATATTCAACTGTGGGAGAATTAGGAGTAGATGTTCAGACATGGAGTCCCAAGGGCCATCACCACTGCCTTTCCTGTTCCTTTGAAGGACTGTTATACTAGTTCTTCCAGAGCCCATGAACAGTCATCAAGAAGGATTAAAAATACTGGACATGGGGCCGGGTGGCATAGGCCTGTAATCTTAGCACTCTGAGAGGCTGCAGCAGGAGAACTGCAAATCTGAGCCCAGTCTGGGTGATTCGGTGATATAGCGAGACCCGGTCTCAAAATCAAAGGTAAAAAAGAACTGGGAATGTGGTTCAGTGTGAACACCCTGATTTGATCTCTAGTAACACATAACTCGCCCCCTCCCGCCCCCACTCGAATGGTTGGGAGAAAAAATTTACCTCCATAGCAGAGGGCTCAGCATATATGTATATATCAAATATCTATACTTCTGATTTAACTTTATAATGAAGAAGAGAATTAGAGAGAAAACCTTTGACTTCTACCTGTTCATTTTTGTCCTGAAACTTGGCACCTGTTTAGGAAAAGGGAAGAGACTGGGCTTGGGTTGATTGTGGGGCACACCTCACTGGCAGCTTACTGTGGCAGCACATGAGGCAAGAGGGACTGGTATGGGGATTCTCCTTTTTTTTTTATCATCTTTTTCTCCTTTATCTTTTTTCTATGGAAGACAGCAGAGTTCCCTTTACTTGGCGTCCAGGCTGCCTTGAAGTACAGTTGGGGACAACCCGATATCTCTTTAATGTTATTCCTGAGCTATTGCTTTTCCCTTGCATCAGATGTTAGGATTGTTAAAATTGTGCCCTGGTGGTTTTAAAAGACATTCCCAAATTCTTTGGCGCTCTGTCAATGGAAAGAAAATGATGTGTGAATTCTAAGGATAGTTCAGAAAAGATGCTGGGCTTCTGCTCTGTCTGCTGAGCACTGGTCTTTGAAGCCCTGAGCTGTGAGGTGAGAGGTCCCAGCCGAGGCCACGGGGAAAGCTGTATGTAAGCACTATGGCAGATCGCCCCGACAAAGGTGCCGTGGTGAAGGTGCCGCCCTATGCGCGCAGCCTCAGCGCTGGGTCTTCCAGTCTTCTCAGCTGAGGTCCCAAGGTCATGGGGAGCAGACGCCGGTTCCTTCTGCTGTTTCCTCTGAACTTCCTGACCCGTAAAATAAAATCGATTGGTTTAAGCCTTTAAATTTTGGCGTGGCTTATTAGACTGCAATCCTAATGGGAACCCTCCCCCAAGCTGGACCTCCCCAGCCCACTTCACGCAGATAAAATCCTGAATAACAGACAGCGCATGCTTCCCGTGGGCACGCTGACCCCTGAGAAAGCACGGGGGGTGGGGGTTGAGTCCGTCTTTCCCGTTTACTCTTCCCGTTCGTACCAATGAGGCAGCAAATCCCATTGCCCCTGAGACCTGGCACTACACAGGGACGAAGCGTCCACCTCGCAGAAGTATCAGGAGAAGGGGCAAGTGTTCCTCTGTGTCATTACTGTGTTTTGAACTTTTTTCTGTTTTCCCATCCCTCAAATTATTATTATTATTATTATTATTATTAGTAGTAGTAGTAGTAGTAGTAGTAGTTCTGACAGTTGAGCTCAGGGCCTTTGCACTGAGCTACATACACAATCCTTTTTCAATATTTTATTTTGAGACAGGGTCTCATTGAGTTACTAAGCTTGCCATCCTCCCGCCTCAGCTTCCCAGAGTGCTGGGCTTCCAAGTGTGCACCGCTGTACTCAGATTCACCAAATCATGTTAGCTAACTCTTTTCTTTCTGTTTGTCATAATACAATAATAAAATTCTAGTAAAGCTATACTAAAAGCACATGCTACAACAAAATTATAATAAATTTGTATGTAAGTTAGGAGGCTGTAGGTTATATAATACAAGCTATAAATAAATATAATTTCTGAGCTTGGGCAGATAGCTCGGTGTTGGGGCACCTGCCAAGCATGTGCGAGGCCCTGAGTTCAGTGTGCAAGAACACACTCTCTCTCTCTCTCTCTCTCTCTCTCTCTCTCCCTACTCCCTCCCTCCTACCTCTGTCTTTCTGAAGTAATAAAAGAATGCACGTTCTTTTATTTATGTTAGCTTTTGTTGTTTAGGTCTCTTCCACCTTAGAGATCCTCAAGGAATGCCTGTGTTCCATTGGCTAACTCTTCATCCACGTAAGAGGCACTGAAATGCTGGCTGGGAGCTCCAAGACACCCGCAGTGTCTGGGAACAAGTGCACTTCCTGCAGGGAAGCTGGGACGCAAGTGGGTTCTTCAGGGGGTGTCTTAGTTACTTAGTAGTTGCTGGGACAGAATATCTGACACCCACAACTAAAGATTTATTTTAGCTCACAGTTTCAGAAGGTCTCACACAGTCCATCTCACATAGGCCACTGGCAACAGCGGAAGCTCCTGTTAGACTCTGGGGGGGAGGGGGGCTGCTTACACCACTGCAGAGAGAAAACCAAGTCAGAGAGAAGTGAGTAGGTATCTGGAACCTAACACAAAGTCCAGAGATTTCCCAGGAAGAAGCCGTCAATAGCACACACCCGGAAGCTCTGCCCTGGGCAACCCCCAGTCTCAACAAGTTGACACAGTCCCTCCAGGTCAAACCCCCGGCATCTGCCCTTCCTGCCAGGCCCCATCTCCCAATGGCACACGGTTCCATAGATATCCCACGACATCCAAATACGTGCAGCTTTTGTGGGACACGCCAGATCTGAACCATGGCAATGGGGATGCTACCCACCATTGTTAAGAGTACTTCTCTGGAGTGGCATGTTTCTGCAGAAAAGAATTATCCTGGCTCTTGCTTCAGTAGGATGAGCTGCTTACAAGACAGCAGGTTGGAGAAGGACTGGACTCCCTACCATTCAAGGCATTAATGTTCACCTAATCTTATTGGTTTTAGTCCCACATCTTACCCATAATCTCTGCCCTACCTGGTCTATCCAAGGCTGGACCACATTGTCTCTGATGAATGAATCTCCTGTCTCTGGAAGTGGGCAGGGCACTAGCCTGCACGTAGGGAATAGGAAGAATTTGTAGGTCTCACCGCTGCTTGATTTGAGCTTCATGTTGCAGGACCTTGAAATTCGAAGACCTGGGCCATTCGTGGTTCTTCAGGGGTTTCATGGGCACACTTTCCACCGGGGTGATCCTCTTTAGGGTTAGGAAAATTCAGTTACCCAAGATTGCGCATCCAATTGTGGAGTTCGGGCTCAGGCACATTGTCCCTGTCCACATTTCTATATTTTAAAATCATTTTATAGAACCAAAATAAGTTCTGACAAGCCTGAGAAAATAGAGTACCAAATTCAGGATTCCTAAATAAGATATTAACAGTCTGAATTTAGCACAAAATTGACAAATCTATGCATGGATGATGGCTTGCTTTTTGTGTATCTGTGTCTATGTAAGTGTGAAGGCTCATGCTCGTCATCCCAGTTAATTGGGAGACTGAGGCAGGAGGACTACGAGTTCAAGGCTAGACTGGGTAACTTAGTGAGATCTGTCCTAAAATTCAAAAGAAAAATATTGCCACTGTAGGCAATGGTAGAAGAAAGTAACGTTCCCGTATGTTCATGATATGAGAATAAGTTGGCACTGCCCTTGAAGGGGTTAATTCTTGTATGTGTTACAAAATTCTTAATACCTCACTTAATTTTTACCCAGAAATTCCATGACTAAGAATTTGTTTTTGGGAGAAGATGATATGCACAAAAATTTAGCTATGAGAATATTTACTTCTCTGTTATTTGTAAAATTAAGATTTTTATCTTCCCATTAATATATGCTTCATAAAATAAATTGAAATACTAACCCTAAAATGATGAAGTATAGTCAGGTCTGGTGGCACAGGCCTGCAATCCGAGTCCCGTCTGGGAGGATGAGGCAGAAGGATCGCTTATTTGAGCCCAGCCTGGGCAACTTACTGACTTAGCAAGACCCTGTTTCAAAATCAGAGAATGAGCTGGAAATGGAGCTTAGTGTAGAGGCCCTGGGTTGGATCTCCAGTACCTCAAAAACTAATGAGGAATAATTATAACATCATGAAATATGATACCATTAACTGAAATATATAGGTTTCTTTTTTTTTTTTTTTTTGCACTTCGTAAAGTTGTTTCTGTAGCAAGTAGTGAAACTCAAACAAAATACCACTATAGAAAAGAAATGCATTGACCCAATATTGGGAAGATGCAAGGCCATGATCAATAACCTGTTTCCATCTCTGGTTGGGCTTTGTTCATTCTGGGTTGGCTTTACTTTCAGGCAGTGTCTTCACAAGCATTGTGAGAGGGGTACTGGCAGCTCGGCATTCTGCTTTGCCAATTTAGCAATCTAGCAAGGGAAAAAAAAAAAAGGATCTTCTTCCAAGTCATTTCTATCTAAAATCCCAGTGCTGAATCTCATGGGCTGGGTCACGTACTCCCTTCCTCTGCTAAGAGGTGGTATTAGTCCCTCTCTAACGATGTTCCAGTGATGTAGCTGAAATTTATCAAGCTGATTCAGTGTTGGATTATGAATCTGAGTCTGAGCTGCATGATTTAGATGTGTGACCTCAGGCACCCCTAATGAATAGGCTTTATCATCACCCTCATTTTATGGGTGAAGAAATCAAAGCCTAGGCGGCTTAAGTATATCATAGAGACAAAAGAATTGGCAAAGGATGAGTTCCCTCCTGCGGACTGGGAATACGGGGGCAGCATATAAATTTGCTTCAGATGCTGAAGATGCAGCCCCAAATAAAAGCAAAAGCAAACCGAAACGCCTGGAAGATTACACAGGGCCAGATAAACTAAAAATTCGTTATCAGTGCCCTCAGAAAGGTAAAAGACTGTATTGCAACCATGTTATAAGAACAGGATAGAGCCATGATAAATATTGAGAAAATAGAAAGAGCCCTAAAAATTAAAAATCGGACTAGTATAGACCTGAAAATGTAGTAGAAGGACTGGAAGGCAAACTTGAAGAAATCGCCTAAGAAAACAAAGCAGAGGGAGGACAGGAGAGAGGGAAGACAGGAGTTTTCTGGTTGAAAGGGTCCTTCAAGTGGCCAGAAAAAAATGAAAATAGCCTCATCTGGATATTTTATCAGGAAATTCTAGAACAGTTCAGGCTAGGAGATCTTATGGGGGTGGGGTGAGGGATATAAGGGCCTGAAGGGGAATCAGACTTGGCTGTACGTATTCAACAAACAAGAGGGGAGGCAAGGACACACCAGGGCGTAGCTTCGGACTTCTCAGGAAAAGCAATTCGCAACCTGGCAGTCTGCACCTGGCTAAATTACGAGCCATATACTGGAGCAAAATAAATACGTGCTCAGGTATGTAAATTACCTCGCATGCACCCACTCACAAGGAGCTAGTGGAGGGTGCTTTTGAAGGAGAGTACAACCCAAGAAAGAGGTGGAAAACAACCGTGAGACAGGGACGCAGGCTAGCAGCCAACTGGGCGGTGTGGTGGGGGTCGGGGAGTCCACGGTGACATTGCGCACGGAAGAGGGCCCATTTGGATTGAGGCAGTGGATCAGTAGGACTTCAGGGAGGGAGTTAAGAGGGGCTCCCATCCCTGATTTCCTCACCACCACCATCTTGCCTACTTTTAAATCAAGGGCAAAATACCCAGAATTGGCTTGGCCCAGGGGTTTCTCTGTACATCTCTTATTTGACCACGTGCTGGTGAGGTTCCTGCCTGTCCATTCTCAATCTGCTGCCTGATCTGCTGTGTATATCATTTAGAAATGTTCTGCTAGCCGGGCTCAGTGGCACAGGCCTGTAATCTCAGCACTCTAAGAGGCTGAGGCAGGAGGATCCCAAGTTCAAGCTCAGCCTGGGCAATAATAAAAAATGGGCTGGGGATGTAGTTCAGTGTGAAGGCCCTGGGCTTGATCTACTGTACTGCATTTAAAAAATAGAAAGAAAGAAAGAAGGGAGGAAGGAAGGAAGAAAAAGAAAGTATGTGTAAGGCCAGGTTTAAGAATAGCAACAAAAATAGAGCAAAATATGGAAAAAAAAACTTTTGGTGAATATCCCAATGAAGGGATTGGTTGGATTCAGAAAGGAGATTTCAAAATTTGACTACTGCAAACCCATTAGAGGAATAGGAAGCTGAGGTAGAGTGGTGACTTGAGTGAAATGACTTAGGTGCGGAAGATTAATATGTTAAACACTGTAAGGTTTCTCGTAGTTGGAAAACCCAGAACACAGACATTCTTTGGAACCACATGAAGTGATAGCCGGAGCCGGGGGAAAGGACAGGGAGGGGGTGGGTGGGTAGTAAATGGGAAGGGATTGTGAAGTCGATATGATACATATGTGTATAAACCACCCAAATTCATTGTAAATACTATGTATTACATATGTATATTAATAAAAATAGTGGGGGAAAAAAACCTACCAACAGCTCTGTCCCTCCGACAGCATGCTGGCCAAGCATCTAAACCTGCCCGTGCTCTGGTGCCACCTCATGTCTCGGCAGTGCTGAGCCCGATGTTTCTCGGTGTTACTCACCGTCTTACTCAGTGCTGTTCTCATAAAAGGCTCTTGTACACGCTCAGAGAAGCTGGAGCCAGACAGCCGCCCAAGGACTGCTCACTTTGCGTCCCCCACTGAGCCTTCCTCGGTGCCTTTTCCTTGCTTTTCCTGCACTGGTGCTTGGTGCTCAGTCTTCCAAAATTAATTCTTACATTGTTTAGAGATCTAGGTAGAAAACAGCAAAGGGAGAATGGTAGCCACTGGCAGTCCTGAGGTATCCCCAGTGGTTATCGCTGGAGGTCAAACAGGTAACAACCAGGGAGAAGCAAGTACACCTGAAGAACGGCCCAGGCCTTGTGTCTGACTGGGTCGATCCCCTAACGCAACCTCCTAGCACTGTACTTACGGAGCCAACACACACTTCTCTCTGGACGATGCTTTTGACAACACGTTTTAAAACCAGGAGCCAAGGAGAAATGAATGGGAGACCAGCAGAAGTAAACTATTTCATCCAGAAAATATAAACACCGAAAAGAGAACCCTGGGGGTGCAGCGCTTGCTCGGCACACACGCAGCCCTGGGTTGGATCCCCAGTACTGCAAAGCAAAATGGAACAACACAACAACACAAACATCTGCAGAAGGAAAGAGTAGGAAGGGACAGTTGTACAGCAATTTGTACAGTTTAGCTCAAGAAGAAAGGGAAGACGTGGGCTTGTTTTGGCCCAACTCCTGGGATGGTAAACGCAAGTAGTTTTCACTGTCCTGGCCAGCACTTTCTGCCCACAAAGGGTGATCAAAATATGCAGTGAAAATTCAAAATCCTTTATGGCAGTATAAGACATATTGTCATTAATCCCCCTCAACGTACTACTCTTACCTCAAACCCACGTTTCCCATGACTTCTGCCCCTTTCCGAAGCAGTCCGGAAGCCCTCTTGTGTGATTGTCCCTATGAGACGTGCTCAGAGATACGATGAACGATGCGCTGTTGCCGAGTGCCATCCAATGGGAAGACGGGCTCGTGAAAACCATTACGGCGTGTCCTCGTCTGCCTTATTCACTGGAGCTGACACGGTGCAATTTCTGGATCTTCTCAAAGTTAACATGACTGTGAGAAGGAAATGTTTTGAATTGATCCCGGACAACGAGACAGCCAAGACAACGCAACTAAAAGACACGATCGAGGACTCCCAGAATCGCCCCAGAAAGTGGCAGGGGTGAGGACACAAGTGGCTTCCACACACAGGGAAGCATTTCAGAGGGAGGAATGGTCACATGTCTTTAACTGTAATAAGTTGTTTTTCATTGTTCACATTTACCATTATTTTTGGTCGTAGCTCCCGTGTTTGCTTTGTTCACTCTTGGCTGTGGAACAGAGCTACATGTTCACTGCTGTCAGTAAGAGCCACTGTTTGTTGATTGGCACTTGGTGCTGTGATTCGGGAAGGGATTGGCATGGGTAGCTTGTCTCTGCTCTGTGACGCGGTGGCTGGACCGGCTTGACTAGGGCTGGAGGATCTGGATTTGGCTGAGGTGTGGCAGACAGCTGGAGACGGTGGCCAAGCCAAACTCTCCAGCAGAGCCGTCTGTCTTTGCAGGGAGGCACGGAGTTCTACAAGCAGGAAGTGGGAGAAAGGAAGCCTCCGAAAGGCCAAGAACTGGCCCTGTGCCAATTCTGCTGTGTACTGTTGGTCAAAGCAAGTGCCAGGCCGGCTCAGAACAAGTGCAGGAGAAATAGACTTACCTTTGAAGGGGAAGGGTTCTTAGCATTTTGTTTCTTTTGCCCATTTGTGACTGGGTCTTTCAGCTGGGGAGTCTAATTTTCTTCAGTTCTTTGTATGTTCTAGATAACCACCCCCTGTCTGAGGTGTAGCAGGCAATTCTTTTTCCCATTCCACTGGTTCTCTCTTCACTCTGTTGGTTGTTCCCTTTGCTGTGCAGAAGCTTTTTAATTTGATACAATGCCACCTGTGCTTCTTGGTGTCTCTGGTGCACAACAGGTGTTTTGTTGAGAAAGCCCTTTTTGGCGGCTGTTTTTGCAGGCAGTTTGCTTCATCTTTTCTCCCACTTCGTAGTTTGGGTTTGCATCTAGTTTGAGCTTGATGTTGTTTATTTTCACTCATGTTCTTTCTTCTATTTCCAAATCTGAATGGTATGTAGCAAATTCTTGGGGATCTCAGAGTCAAATTCCTATCACTAGCTGGTTCAGTTTATCTTTTTGCCTTGGCTAGAAACCAAATGTCAGAGGCCAACCTATTCTTTTCATCAAGTTTTTATTTTGGAAAAGTTCAGGTTTCAAGATTGTTGCAAAAATAGTACCGTGACTGTTGGCGGACCCACACTTAGATTCACTAGTTTTAACATTTGCCAGGTTCGCTCGATGCACATTTTCTCTTGATGTGCATATAAGCACGAAGCTGGTTGGAAACATCATGACGTTTTTACGCTTCAATGCTTTAACATGTGTCTCCTAAGAATGAGGACATTGCCTTCCATAACCACAACCACATTAGCACACTTAAGAATTTTAATCTTATGTACAATGTCATATTCTTTTATATCCATATTTTCAATTTCCCCATAATGTCCTTTGTGTCTAATTCTTTTTGACCCAGCATTCAATCTATAATCATATATTAAAATTAGTTGTTATGACTCCTATTATCCTTTAGTTGAGGTAAGTTCTCTGGCCTTTCTCCCTTTCAGCAATTCCCAACCCCTTTGGCACCAGGGACCTCTTTGTTGGAAGGGAATTTTTCCATGGAAAGTAGGGGGTGGGGCAGGGAATGGTGTTATCATTGCTTCCTCATATCCATCTCTGATTGTGGGGCATTCGAGTCTCGTAATGAACGTGGAGCCCAGATCCTTCACATGCTCAGTTCCTAGCAGGGCTCAGCATCCCACGAGAATCTAATGCCCCTGCTGATCTGTTGGAGGTAGAGCTCAGGCAGTAGTTCACGTGGATGAGAAGCAACTGTAAATATAGGTGAAAACTCACGTGCTGGCCGGATACTGGCCTTCTGCTGTGTTGCCCAGTTCCCAGCTCCCAGGTGCTGGGGACCCCTGTTTTATGGAATTGACATTTTAGAGAGCTTAGGCCAGTTGATTTGCATGTCTTTCATACTGGATCTGCCTGATTGCTTAGTCATTAGATTCAGCTTAAACATTTTTGGCAAGAATACTAGACAGGGGATGTTGTGTGGCTCAACAGTTGGCTACTTTTAGTTGCAGGCCAGTTGTCACTCACTTCTGTCTCCAACCATGTAATTTTCTAGGTCCTTTGCCCAAAGTCTTCTGAGTAAGTCCAGCCAAGAAGAGACAGTGGGTGGATAACTGGAGAAAGAGAAAGGCTAGGGTATTTCCTCTCATGCCTCTGCTTCCTGCGACTCCCTTGACTGTGGCTCCTTCCCTTGTCTGTCTCCTGCTTTCCTCAGACAGAACATCCCTCTGTGGTTCTTTCTCCCATGAGGAAATCCCTCCTCCTTGGTTCTGGGTCCTGCAGGCTGGCTACAACTCCTGTGCTCTCATACAACCACCTTCTGTCCGCTGTCCTTACAGCCTTAGGGTAGCAGTTGCCTGTGGCCATTGCCAACCTCTCAGTTGCCTCATTATCCTGTGTTTGGCTTCTCAGCTTTTCCATTTTCCTGTGCAGCCACTTTTTAAATTAAGTTTTTTCTTTATTTGGCTTGGAAAACCTGGGGTGGTGTCTGTTTTCCTGACTAAACCCTGACTAACGTGGTCGTGTGTCCATCATCTCTCTTACCCAAATGACTTGTGAAGTGGGCTGATGTGGTGCAGAATAAAGCAACATTAGCAGCAGAAGCTAGAAGGGGGCAGTTCCTTTAGAAAGAGGAGTAAGTTCTGTAGGCTTCCTCTCTGGTGACATAATATCTAAAGTAATTCATCTCAGAGAGATAGAATTTTGGATGATTTTTATATTACTTTTCATCTTCTTTGTTTATCTGTGTTACCTAAATTTTCTGCAGAGGGTGTAGATTGTTTTTGTATTAGGAAAAAAAAATGCTGGCATGCTTTACTTAGTGAACCAACAAAGGAAAACAGTGCATCTACTGTGCATAGTAAGATATCTAACAGGGAACACAGATGTATGTGCTTGTAAAAGCACTTTGATCTCCAAATCTTTTAAGATGAAGGAAAAAGAGAGGGTCACTGCTATGGTTTGGATCTTGAGTGTTCCCCAAAAGCCTCATACGTTTGGAACCCTGTGCTATTGAGAGGTAGGGCCTGGCTGGAAGGGGTGGATGCTTGAGATTTGATCGGGAAGGATTGTGTCACATTGCTGAGACTGGGGTTGCCCAGGGGAGAGCTTTAAGATGTGTGTTGTTGGTCTGTGGGCCAGGAAGTGAGGGAGGGCACCCACCCCGGGTGTGTGGCGCTCAAGGCAGCTTCAATTGGCTAAAGGTAGGAAGAGCAAATGTCATTACAGTGCCTTCCTTGGGAAGCTCCAGCTTTGCCTGAGCCTCCATTAGGAGTTCGCTCCTGCTTTCCTTAGCTTCTATCTGCAGTGGCGTGAGGAGCCTTTGCCATGTGCCTTCACCGTTGCCAGCTGCCAATGAATGGACTATGTGAGACCCTTTGAAACGGAAAGCTAAATAAATCTTTCCTCCCTTAAGTTGTGGATGTCAGATATTCTGTCCCAGCAACGACGAAGTAACTAAGACACTCATACAGTATAAATGATACAACAGAGTGACACGAATTTTCTCTTGTGGGACTTCTTCCCACACAAAATGCTTGTACTTTTGTGTTCATTGATATAGCTTCTTGTGAAATTTAATAGGTAAAAATCCAGTGTTGTACAAGAAAAAAAGAGAATCATGAAAAAGGAAAACAGCTCCATTTTTGAGATATGTCACACGATCATGGTAATCCACAAGTGGGCAAGCCTCCACTGGCCATAAGTAAACTGTAGGGACTGTCATAGGAATGTTTAATCAAATTTAATTCAGTACCAAACGGAATTAAATATTCTTAGGAGTTTTGGCAAATGTCATTAAAATAGCTGAAGCATGGAATGGAATTTGGAAAAGTAAGTCAAGGCAAGTCACTGGTACTGGAATGATCAAATGAAATGCAAAGCTAAAAAAAAAACCTGCAGTGATGAGGAGAGACCGAAATTGTTGGAGATAAGTGAACTATTGAAAATGAGGAGAACAAGTTAACCAATGATTTCTGGATTTGAATACTTAATGGGCAGTTTTCATAGACGAGCATAAGGGAGGAAGTATATATTTCAAGGTGTAACATTTGGAAACTCTCTTTTGTTCTACATATAGTACAATATAGTCAGGCATGAGGTGTCTTGAAGGGTCAAAATAAGACAGTTTCCTGGGTATTTGTAGGGAAAAGAATCTTCTATCTGCTTGTTCCAGTGACCACCAGCCGGTACATTAATAGACTTTTGACTTCAGCTTGCTTGTACTTAGTCAAAACCTGCATTTGGGCAGAGTCTACTTATGGCTTGTTCACAGGCTTATTTCTTGGGCTTATGAAGAGCTCAGTGTATGTGAGAATACGACCCCTAATTCTTTCTGAGATAAAATATGTGAAGCCTAGCATGATGGCACTCACCTGTAATTTCAGCATTCTGGGAGGATTGAAGTAAGAGAATTCCAAGTTCAAGCCCAACGTGGGCAACTTAGAGATTTAGTGAAACTGTGCCTGAGAATAGAAAACGAAACCAATGGAAAGATTCCTCTGGGTTCAGTTCTCCAGTACTGCTAGATAAATAAATCAACGCAGTAGGATGTTCTTGTGAATTGTTGTGGTGTTCTAGTATTGTCTGCTTCATGTTACTCTTGATGGACATAGAAGTAGGTACCGAGTAAGGAGGGGAAAATGAGTATGGTTCACACTGAGAACACAGTCTAGATTACAGAGGCACCTCTGACTCTGAGGCTCTCTTCCTGTGAAATTTCCACTGACAATATTGGGGAACATGATTTGGACCGATGCTAGTGTGGATCTCAGCAGAGATGTCTGAATCAGTTGTTTCATTATCTCTGTTTCCCCCAATTTCTACCTGAGTGAATGTCTCTTGGAGCAATAGCTACTATTTCCAACAGCTACAGTGACAATTTCTTGATACAGTGGAAAAATTTGTGAAAGCAGGTCTGGGAGGAGAGAACACAGGCTATTTATTTATTTATTTATTTATTTTCAGTGTTTTGCACCTCACACTACTCACATAGAAAAAGAAATCCTTTAGATTGAATGTTTAAAAACTCATTTTTTTTTTTTTCTGAGACAAGGTCTCACTCTGTAACCCAGGCTGGTCCTGAACTCACTATGGAGCCCAGTCTGGTCTTAGACTCATGGCAATTCTCCTGACTCAGCCTCCCCAGTGCTGGGATTACAGGCATACACCACCATGCTCAGCTTATGTGGTGCTGGGGAATTGAACTTGGGTACTTAGCGCTTGACTTAGCTCTTGCAAGGCAAGCACTTTAACAGCTGAGTCGTTCCTCTAGCCCTAAAAACTCATCTTTTATCAATCGCAATTCAGATTTTTAAAAACTTTCCCTTTTTCCCAGAAACTCTAGGCTGTTATTATCGTTCATATTTTCAGAGATCCTACAAAATAACTTTCATGAGATTGTTAGTTGTAGATAGTAATCAGAAAAGTCATGACAATATTCTAAGTAGGCTGACTGATGTTCTTGGAAAAATAATGCAGAGCAACTATCATTTCCGGAAATATCTGAGGCCTTAAAGTATCTGATCGGCATCCAAATAGAGAATGTATCTGAACTTGGCTTGGTGGATGGTGGCATTTCTTTTGAAATCTACTGACGTGTAGTTACGTAAGAAATGCAACAGCTGCTCATGGTCATAGCTTGCTCGAGAGTCATCTTATACATAGTCAATATTCTAAACAACGTTTCCACTCAGGGCATTTTAGTTAATTTGTAAAAGCAAGCCTACTGTTAGGACAATTCCGCTCCTCCAGCAATGTACTGTTGCCAGGTCTTCTGCTTGTTGTACATCTGTTACTTTCACTTGTGTTCAAAAAAGCACATCTCTCAAAGGAAATCTATTTTTTTTTTCCCTCCAGTGCTTGTTCATTTAACCTCTCCTGGTTTACCTAAACAGAAGCAGAAATTCATCTTTATGATAAGTAGGTTTTACATTCTTTCTGAAGACAAAACAAATTTAGTTTAGTTTTGTTTCCAAGAATTAAGACCAGAATGCCTTCGTATATATTTTAGAACTATTTAACAAGTGACACACAGATTCTGTATTTCTCCTAAAACATTTTGCCCATTTCCAGCGCATACATTTTTAATTAATAGGCTCCTCCAGAGCAATTTTAAGTTCACAGAAAAATCAAGCAGAAAGTAGAAATGTACTCTTTGAACAGAGATTCTTACGAGCTCATGAATTTCCACTGCCTGTGTTAATAGGTCAGCTTCTGTTGCCGTGAGCTTATGGGTAGGTCAATAGCTTAAATCCAAGTGCAAATTAATACTCACCAAATTAAGGCCCATGGGTTGGATATTTTGCTTTAGATACATGGCTCTAAATTACAGATTTTAATATTTGCATATTTGGCTCTGCTGTTCCATACTGTAGTGACTGGTGTCTTCTATGAAATGTCCTCCCCAGATGTCCCCCTTACTCTAGCATTTCATTTATTTTTATGTTTGTGTTTCTGGGGACTTAACCCAAGGCTTTAACTCCAAGCTACATATCGAGCCCTCTTGATTTTATTTTATTTTTTTCATTTTAATGCAGGGTGTTGTTATGTTGTTAAATTGCCCGTGAAGTTTGAATGTGGAATACTCCTGCTTCAGCCTCACCTGGCTTCTTGAGGCATTTAAAAAAATTCAGCCTGGGAACTGTCTCATTTCAAGTTCACGTGTCTTCTGTCCAAGTATAGTGGGTTGTGTAAGTCAAGTTATCCAGCCGGCACCATTCAGCATCACCCCACCTGGTTCATTATGAGCTGCTCAGTGGCTCGATCACCATTCCCGGGGCCTGACCAAAGGACTTTATTTCCAAATTCACAAGTAGAATTTCTTACACTACTGTGTTTTCCTAAAAAGGCTTGTGAGAAACTCCTTGTTGAGTTTCTGGTGCAGCCTGGTCATGCTCTATGTGGCTCGTGGAAGCATGCTGATCCCATTGGCAGTCCTTGTGGTCCAGGGTGCTACTCTATAATCTCATTGGATCTGAAAAAAACAAAACAAAACAAAATCTGACCTTGGTTTCCAAGCCCTGCCCCTGTGAAACTGACCCTACAAATGGAAACCTGATACTGATAGATTTTGTGCAGTGTTTTTAGCATGAGATTCAAACACCTCCTTGTGTATAACTGAATTTTAATGGGTCTGTGAATCTTCTAAAATTGCATACAAATTTCCTGTAAATATGAGGGGTTTTTTGGTGAAATGTTTCTTAACATTCATCATATTCTTCAGAAATTTTTGGCTCCCCAAAAGTTAACAACCGCTGGTTTGACTTATTACGTTAATATAACTTCTTGATTGATACACAATTTCTTTTTATTTCTAACCAGTAGAGAGTAGTACTCTCGCACGCACACACACACACACACACACACACACACACAAACACACACACATTAAAGAACTGAGTTAAATACTCAGGGTTGAAAAGGATAAAAAAAAACTATTTAAAGTGAGAATTGAAAGCACCCGGGAACAACAATTCAGTTCGAGAACACAGTGGACGTCTATTAACCACGTTTTCTCTGCCCCACACATACCTTGCAACCCACCTCTTCTGTTACCCAGGAATGGCCGTGCTTATTACCTTGTGATATGGGTTTCTTATACATCTTTACAGTTTTACCACTTATACACATATCACCTAATTTTGCCTATTTTTGAGCCTGAAGTAATAAGTGGAATCAGACCCGATTGCTCTTACCTTGCGCCTTTAGTGCAATGGCGTAAGTATAGGATCACATTATGCTGCTGTGAGCTGAACCTTGAGGGGAGGGCAGCAAGAGGACTGAGCAGGACCTCTGGTTAGTGGCTCATCACAGGCTCATCAAAAAACGTAGAGACGCAGTAGAAAACTACTGGAGTAGAAATAGCCCCTTTAATAAATGGTTCTGGGAAAACTGGCTAACCACATGTAAAAGAATGAAACTAGATCCACAGCTTTCACCATGTACCTAAATCAAACCAAAATAGATCAAAGACTGAGATATTAAAATGGAAACATTAAACTCATTGGAGGAGAAATTAGGCAAAACCCTTGAAGACGTAGGCACAAGCAAGGCACATGAAATAACACCAAAAATCAAGAAATGGGATTATATCAAACAAAATCTTCTGCACAGCAAAGGAAATGATCAACAGAGTAAAGAGGGCACCTACAGATGGGAAAAAAATCTTTGTCAGCTACACCCCAAACAGAGGACTGTTATCAAGAATATGCAAAGAATTAAAAAAAGAGACTTTCCAAAATAAAGGACCCAATCAAAATATGGGAATCTGAAACGAATAAACATTTGAAGTCCTCTGAGAGGGACTCACAAAGGAAGTCCAAATGGCCAGTACGTACATGAAGAAAATGTTCAGCATCTTTAGCCATCAGAGAAACGCAAATCACAGTACTGAGGCTCCATCTAACACAAGGAAGAATGGCTGGTATCAAGAACTCAAAAAACAGGCTGGAGGAATGGCTCAGCGGTTAAAGCGCTTGCCTAGCAAGTGCTAAATCAAGCTCTAAGTACCCGAGTTTGATTCCCCAGCACCACATAAGCCAGGTGTGGTGATACACGCCTGTGATCCTAGCACTCGGGAGGCTGAGGCAGAACGATTGCTGTGAATCCTAGGCTAGTGTTGGCTCCATAGTGAGTTCAGGACCAATCTGGGCTACAAAGCAAGAACCTGTCTCAAAAACAAAACAAAACTCAAAAACAACAAATGCTGGCAAGGTTGTGGGGAAAATGGGACCCTCCTACCCAGAATATCGATAAGAAGTGCATATTGGAAAGGCTAGGTTCAAGAAGCTTCAGAGGGAAGGAGGACTTTATTTGGTGATTGAGCTAAAAACCACGCATGCTATGCTGTGGCAAAAAGTAGATTATCATTTTGTTCTTGTCCAGGGACTTTGTCTGAAATGGAGATTGAGAGTGATTGACTATTTAATCTGGTGGAGGAGCAACCGGATATTTATGCTGTTACATGGGTACTGTTGGCAGCTTTTAGCTGGCCCTACACTGAGAAACAAGAGAAAATTGCGGAAGAGTATGTGATTATTAACGAGATTAGCATTAAAAAGAAACCAAGTTTTTACAATCAGAACTACAAAAAAGACGTCCTGTGGGCATGTCAAAAAGTAACGAGACCAAGACAGGCAAAGAACCTTGCTCTAAAAATGGCACCCCAGGGCGTCCTGTAGGGCTAAAGAAAAACTGACAGAGTTCAGTCATCTAAGAACTCAGAGATCTCTGTAAAGATTGTCCAAGGCAGCCAGACTGCTGCTCAAGACAGTGGTGGACCTTGGAGACATACACGTGATGCTGGCTTCACAGGCGTGCAGGTGCAAATGTTGAATCATAGAAGCTTCCACCCACATTACAGAGGGAGGCCTGGAGGCCAGGCCATGTGCCCCTGGGAGGGCAGTGCATAAAGCTGTGGAAGAAAAGCCTGAGGTGCAGTGGAGACCCTGGAAATTGGGAGATGCCAGAAACATGAATGTCTACAGAGAAAAGCCACAGGCTATGAGCAAAACCAACTCAAAGGAAAAGCTGTGAAGTGTATGACAGCCAGAGGCAACACTTGTAGGGATGAGGCCACCAAAACCTTTTGGCGCTCCCGTCTCACTTGCCTGGGCTGCTGGACATAGCACTACAGAATTCAATGGAAGTACCGGATTTGGTTATTGTCCTGTTGGGTTTCACTCCTGCTGCAGCCCAGTTGCTTTCTCTCCGACCATTCCTCCCTTTGGGAATGGGAATATTTATCCAGTGCCATTGTATATTGGAAGTGCCCAACATTTTTTTTGATTTTCACAGGAGCTCACAGCTGAGGGTTAGCCTTGCGTGTCACAGGAAATGCTTCACTTGGACTTTTCTGCCTTTCCTTTCCCTTCTTTTTTTTTCTTTTTTCTTTTTTCTTTTTCTTTTTCTTTTTCTTTTTTTTTTTTTTTTTTTTTTTTTTTTTTTTTTTTTTTTTTTTTTTTTTTTTTTTTTTTTTTTTTTTGAGACATGTTTTGTAGCCCACGCTGGTCCTGAACTCACTATGGAGCCTAGGCTGGCCTCAAATTCACACGGCAATCTCCCTGCCTCAGCCTTTCTAGTGCTGGAATTACAGGTGCGTGCCACCATGCTCAGCTTATGCAAAAAGAGCCTTTGACAAAATACAATATCCACTCACAATAAAAAAACGGATGAAAATCAATATAGAAGGACCTAACCTCAAACAGATAAAGCTATTTATGACACCCACTGCCAACATCATATTAATGAGGAAAAATATAAAAGCATTTTCCCTAAAGTCAGCAACAAGACAAGGTATCTACTCTTATCACTCCTGTTCAGTGTGTACTCAGAACTTTATCTGGAGTAATCAGGCAAGAGAACGAATTAAAGGGAAAGAGAAAGGAGGAAGTCAAACTATTCTTTTTTATAAATGACATAATCTTTTACATAGAAGATCCCCAAAACTCCACCAGCAAACTCTTAAAATTAGTAACTTAGCAAAGTGGCAGAATACAAAATTAATATATGAAAATCAATAGCATTCTTGCACAACAACAATGAAAACACAGAGATCGGACAGACAAAATCCTATTTATTGTAACTTTTAAAAATGCGGTACCTATGGATCATTCTAACTAAAGAAAGGCCTCTGTAATTAGAAACTGGAATACTTTGAAAAAGAAGATTGAGGAGGGCATCAGAAAATGGAGAGACATCCCTGTTCCTGGATAGGCAGAGCCAATATTGTCAGAATGTCTGGACTGCCAAACCTGATATAAAGATTCAATGCAATTCCAGTCAAAATGCCAACAGCGTTTTTTTTTTTCACGGAATTAGAAAAAAACAGTCCTAAAATTTATATGGAATTAGAAAAGACTCACAATATCCTAAAACAAAACAAGACACAAGACAAACCCTCAGTAGCTGGAGAGAAACACAGACATCACAACGCAGGCATCGTGTCATATTACAAAGCAACAGTGATGAAGAAAAAACTCGCGTGGTATTGACACATCCACACAAAAAAGGTAGACTGATGGAACAGGACCAAGGACACAGTAACAATTCCAGGCACCTTCAGCCATCTGATCTTCTACAAAGGGCCAAAAAATATGCTGGAAAAAAATACAGTGGAGAAAAGATAGCCTCTTTAACAAATGGTGCTAAGAAAACTGGTTAGCCAGGTGTGAAAGAATGAATCTAGACACGCCTGTGCTAGAATCAAATCAAAATAGGTCAAAGACCTAGATGTTCATACAGAAAGACTGAAGATGCTGGAAGATAAGGTAGGCAAAACCCTGCAGACATGCCCATAGGCAAGGACTTTCTCAACAGAATGCTTCTTCTACAAGAGATAACAAGAATCAACAAGTAGGAGTATATTGAATTAAAAATCTGCACAGCAAAAGAAAGAATCAAAAGAGTGGAGATGGAACTGACAGAATGGGAAAAAATTGCCAGCTACTTCTCTGTCACAGGACTAATATCTACAATATATAAAGAACTGAAAAAAGTAGATTCCCATAAATAAAAGACCCAATCAAAAATGGACACTTGAAATGAATAGACACACCTCAGAAGTAGAAATGGCCAATCAATATATGAAAAATGTTCAGTATTTTTAGGCATTAGAGAAATCTGAATCAAAACAACATTGAGTTTATTTTTTATCTTTTTCATTAGAAATGATTGTTAGCAGAAACTCAAGAAACAAAAAATGCTGACACAGATGTGGGTGGAAAGGAACTCTTTTAAATTGTTTATGGGACTGTAAACTGGTACAGCCATTATGGAAAGCACTATGGGGATTCCTCAAAAAACCTGAAAATAGAAATTCATTTGACCCTGTTATGCCTCTTCTGGGTATCTTCACCTCTCCCCCCCCCAAAAAAAAAAATTAAAGACAGCATATGACGGTGATGCAGGCACATCCATGTGTATAGCAGCCCAACTCATAATGGCTAGGTGTTGGAAGCAGCCAGTATGTCCCTCAACAGATAAATGCATAAAGAAAATGTGAATATATACACACTGGAGTGCTACTCTTCCATAAAGGGAGGTAAATTTGAATCATTTGTAGGAAAATGGATGTACCTCGTGATCATTATGCTTAGTGAAATGAATGAGACACCAAAGGTAAAATACTGCGTAGTTTCTCTAATATGAGAAACTTCAAATAATCATAAGTAAAAAAAAAATTAGCAGAGTAGTAGTAGGAAACACGGAAATAGATTTTGTAGAGAGAGAAAGGAGATGCAAGGAAGGGGGAGATGAGAGTGGGAAGGGGAAGTGAAAATGGTTAAGATGCACTGTGTATATGCACCAGCCCCCCAGGCTGGGTGCAATTATTATGTGCCACAAGTGCATACCCATAAAAAGCAATTCTGTAGCTAAAGCAGTCCCGAGCAATAAGACAAAAGCAGGTGACATTGTGGGTCCAGGAGTCAAGTTATATTACAAAGTAACAGTGATTAAAAAAAAAAAAAATCATATGGGTACTGGCATAAAAACAGACAAGGTTCATCAGTGAAACAGAATTCAGGATCTAGAGACAACCTCAAGTACTCTCAGTCATATGATCTTAGCTAAGGGGCCAAAAACATATCCTGGAGAAAGGGTAGCCTCTTCAGCAAATTGTGTTGGGAGAACTGGTCATCTACTTGCAGAAGAATAAACTTACTCCCGCACTATCACTATATACTAAAATCAAATAAAAGTGAATTAAAGACCTAGATACTAAAATGGAAACACTGAACCTCCTATAGGACGAAGTAGGCAAAACTCTTGATGATACAAGGACTGGAAAAGACTTCTTCAATAGGACATTTGGTGCAAAGGAGATAAACTCCAGAGTTGACAACTGGGACTATATCATATTAAACAGCTTCTGCGCAGCAAATGAAACAGTCAACAGGGTTATGACAGAACCATCAGAATGGGAAAACTTTTACCATCTACACCTTTGACAAGGGGTTAACAACTAGAATACACAAAAGAACTGAAGAAAAATAGACGCCTTCAAATAAGACTCTGTTAAAAATGGACAATTTTGGCATCATCAAAATTGGAATCAAGCAGTTGAGACCACATAAGTCAGACAGATCTCAGAAGAAAAAGGACAAATGGCCAGCAAATAAACACATGAAAAACTGTTCAACATCCTAAGTCGTTAGAGAAAACCAAACCAAAACAACACTGAGGTACCATCTTACCTTAGTGAGAATGAATGGCTTCTATCAAGAATTCAAAAAGCAGGAGATGCTGGTGAGGGTGCGGGAAAAAGGAGCCCTCTTACACTGCTCGTGGGACTGTAAACTAGTCCGACCACTACGGAAAGCGGTATGGAGATTCCTCAACACGTAGACATTCCATTTGACCCAGCAATACCTGTTCTTGGTACCTTTCCATGTAACAGAGATACACGCATACCAATGCTTATAGCAGAATAATTAATAATAGCTAAATGGTGGCGTATGCTGAAATATCCATCAATAGACCTACGGATACTAAAAATGTGCTCTGTCTACCTATCTACCTTTCTATTGATCATCTGCATATATTTTACTGAGCCACAAAACCAGTTAGATTTGAGTTGTTTGAAGGTAAAAGAAGACAACTTGAGGCGATTGGGCTGGTGAAGTGAGTCAGACTCAGAAGGCTTAAAATTGCATGGTTTACTTAATATGAGAAACCCAGAGCATAAATAAATGTATGAGTCAATGGACAGGAAGTTGGAAGTCAAGGGAGATTAAAGAGGGGGTGGGAGGGCGCAAAGGGTTAGGAGAAGGGAATGTGAGGTTGATGTCATATATATGTGCACACATTTCTCAAGTTCAATGTAACCATTGTGTATCATGTATACATACTAATAAAAGTGTGAAAAAAGAAAAAAGCAATTATGGGACAAAGTATTGCTGTCTGCAGTTGTTGTTCATTTACTTTATTGCTTTGTTGTGTTCAATTATATGCAATGTCACGCCATATTTCACCATACATAGACTGTTGGGTGGTTTACATTATTGGCTATTAAGGATAATGTAATCTCTGTCATATAAACGGTGCATATGGACAGGAATTTCTCAAGAATATTTCTTTAGAATTGGAGCCAGAAGTTTATTAGCGTATGAGCAAGTTCAACTTTACAAGAAAATGACAAATGGTTTCCTGAAGCAGTTCCAGGGATTTGAGATCTCACCAGCAACGAATAAGAGTTCACACTGTTTTACACCCTTGGCAATCCTTGAGATTATGTTAGCTATTCTGAAGGCGCACGACCGCAGGCTCCTCTAGGGGTCCCCTGTTCCTAGCTGTTTGGGTTCACTTGTAGTTCCAGGGTTTATGATGGCTCTCGGCCTTGCCTCTCAGCCAAGCGGGAGCCCGTTCTCAGGATCCCACCCCCAACCCAACGCCTTTGCATCTACACAGTGGCACAGCTTCACACAGGTCTTTGAACAGAGCAACTCCCCCAAGAAATGTTAAATGAGAACTGCAGCAAATTAAAGCCTGCATTATTGCTTGCGAGGAAGTCATTTCCTGCTCTTGGGAAGGAGGAGGCAGGTGATTCCTTTACAGAAAGGTTGAAACACAGTTCAGCTCTGAAGTTGTCCATAGGCGGAGAGCATTTGAGATCAAAGGGGCCGGGCAAACAGGTGAGGAGGACTTTCCTCATGGGATATGATGGAATATCATTTGAATGGGACAATATTCTTGCTGAATGCTTGACAGAGACATCACGAAAGTTAGAATCAGGCAGTTGAGACCACGTAAGTCAGACAGTCTTGTCAGTCAATATCTCTAGCCTCTTCTCTTGAAGTATCCTGGTATCTGGTTTAATCCGCTTGCTGTTCATCATCTCAAGGCTAGAGAGAAGAACCCCTGGAGGCGGGGTGAACGTTGCAGAAAAATGAGAACCGCTTTGGAGACAAGAAAGGGAGGTGTTTGGGAGTTGGAGGGGAAGGATGACACACCAGGAAGAGATTAGCTGGCAGCCGGCAGGATACTGCTTCTGCCTGGCCCCTCCTTCCCTAAGTCCTGGTCACCCATCCAAAATGGGGTTAAGAAAAATCTGTCCTATGTATTTTGTGAGAAATTCTGTGGGCAGACATTTTAGGATAGAGTAAGAGAAAGGGCACCTGTGAGTCTCCCACGTAGGGAAAGGGGCTCTCCCAGGGAGGGACTACTCAAGGTGCGTGTCTGTTTTGAACAGGAAAGATTTTCTGATGAGGGAAAGGAGAATGATTTCATAGCGTGAGACTGGCAGGCTTCCAGATTTAAGGCCCGGTCTCCTGGCACGCATAGGGATAGGCTCAGCGCCCGGGTCCTTCCTCTACCTTGGTGTAAGGCAGCCAGCTCCACTTCCACACAGCTTAGGGTGAGCAACTCTCCCATTCTGACCCCCAGTCACCGGGGGCACTGGAAGGAGGGGTCTGAGGTGCTGACATCTTCCAGGCCCTGCCCGCCGCGTTCTCCGCGTTCTCCGTAGCTGCTTGTCCTTGGAGACTCAGCCTCCACCTTTCACCTTCGATGGTTAGTGTGGCCTTGGTTTGTTAATTTCCCATCCGTCTTCTGACCCACGTCTCCTACTGTCGCTCTATCTCTATACTCACCTTGTGGAAAGTTCAATGGGGAGAAGTGGAATGCAGGCTGGAAAACAAAGAGCTGAAATCTGGGGGACGATCTGGTCCCCAGTCAGGTCTAAGGAAGGATACCCGAGGGTCCTGTAGAGGACGATGCTCCTCTACACCAGCAGGTGAACAGAAATCCAGCAGCTCCCATTCCCACTGGGCTATCGGCTGAAGGACCTTAGCCTCTCCGTTCCCTGGGCGTCACTGTTACTGTTCAGGACTCCAGGACTCAAGACGACCAGCCTGGGACCAAACAGCTGTGAACAGGCTTGGACGTCAGGGGACAGGGAAGGGACCCACTCGGTCTCACAACCCGTGCCTTTGCGTCTGCACTGCTGTGCAGCTTCGCACAGGCCCTTGAACACGGCAGCTCCCTCAAATTGTCTAAAAACTGTATCAAATTAAAGCCTGCATTTTTGTTTGCAAGGAGGCAGAAGTGAAGCCAGTTCCCGCTCTTGGGAGGGAGGAGGTAACTTTCTTTACAGAAAGGTTGAAATGCAGTTCAGCTGTGACGTTGTCCGAAGGCGGAGAGCATTTCAGGACAAG